>JAUMJL010001551.1:0-25202 GCA_033558185.1 Dromococcyx pavoninus | reverse complement strand
GTTCCTCAGCCCATTTTTTGGCCCCTCAGCCCATTTTTGGGTTCCTCAGCCCATTTTTGGGTTCCTCAGCCCATTTTTGCTTTCCTCAGCCCATTTTTGCTTTCCTCAATCCATTTTTGGGTTCTTCAGCCCACTTTTGGGTTTGTCCGCCCATTTTTTGGTTCTTCAATCCATTTTTCGGTTGTTCAGCCAATTTTGGGTTTCCTCCGGCCATTTTTTGATTCCTCAATCCATTTTTAGTTTCCTCAATTCATTTCTTGTTTTTCCAGCTAATTTTTGGGTTCCTCAATTTATTTCTAGGTTCCTCAGCCCATTTTTGGGTTCCTCAATCTATTTTGGGTTGGTTCCTCAATCGATTTTTTGAGGTTCCTCAATCCATTTCTGGGTTCCTCAGCCCATTTTTGGGTTCCTCTATCTATTTTGGGTTCCTCAATCGATTTTTTGAGGTTCCTCAATCCATTTCTGGGTCCCTCAGCCCATTTTTGGGTTCCTCAATCCATTTTTGGGTTGTTCAGTCCACTTTTGGGTTCCTCAGCGCATTTTGGGTTTCTTCAGCCCATTTTTGCGTTCCTCAGCCCAATTTTGTGTTCCTCAGCCCATTTTTGGGTTCCTCAACCCATTTTTGGGTTCCTCAACCCATTTTTGGGTTCCTCAACCCATTTTTTAGCCCCTCAGCCCATTTTTGGTTTCCTCAGCCCATTTTTTGGCCCCTCAGCCCATTTTTGGGTTCCTCAGCCCATTTTTAGGTTCCTCAGCCCATTTTTTGGCCCCTCAGCCCATTTTCGGGTTCCTCAGCCCATTTTTGGATTCCTCAGCCCGTTTTTTGGCCCCTCAGCCCATTTTTGGGTTCCTCAGCCCATTTCTGGGTTCCTCAGCCCATTTTTTGGCCCCTCGGCCCATTTTTGGGTTCCTCAGCCCATTTTTTGGCCCCTCAGCCCATTTTTGGGTTCCTCAGCCCATTTTTGGGTTCCTCAAACCATGTTTGGTTTCCTCAGACCATTTTTGGGTTCCTCAAACCATGTTTGGCTTCCTCATCCCATTTTTGGTTTCCTCAATCCATTTTTGCGTTCTTCAGTTCATTATTGGGTTCCTCAACCCATTTTTGGGTTTTTCAGTTCATTATTGGGTTCCTCAGCCCATTTTTGGGTTCTTCAATCGATTTTTGGTTTCCTAAGCTCATTCTTTTGGCTCCTCAATCCATTTTTGGGTTCTTCAGCCCATTTTTGCATTCCTGAACCCTATTTTGGGTTCCTCGATCAATTTTTGTTTCCTGAATCCATTTTTGGGTTCCTCAATCCTTTTTTGGCTTCCTGAGCCCATTTTTGGGTTCCACAATCCATTTTTGCGTTCTTCGGCCCATTTTGGGGTTCCTCAACCCATTTTTGGGTTCTTCAGTTCATTATTGCATTCCTCAGCCCATTTTTTGATTCCTCATTTTTTTGGTTCCTAAATCCATTTTGGGGGTTTTGATCCCATTTCTGGGTTCTTCAGCCCATCTTTCTCTCCACTCTGCTGCTCTTTCTATAGCCCGTTACTTGCTCCTTTTCTTCCTCCTATCGAACCGCATGGCTAGACTCTTCGGAACACTCAGTCGAACTTCTGCCCCGCAGAGAGCGCTTATCTCTCCCCTTAGGATCCCGCTGTGGAATCACTTGCAGAGCACATATCGACCCCTTTCTATCCCATATGCTGCCCCCTATTCAGCTCATATCACACTTTTTTTCACCCCCGTGAAACCCCCTACAGAGCTGCCATCCCAACCGATATGTCCCGCTTATGGAGCCCCCTCTAGAGCCCCTCTTTCACACTTTCTCTCTCCTATGGTGCCTTCTAGAGAGGTGCTATCACTCTTCCTCTGTCCCTCCTATGGAGTCCCTTCTACGGGCGTTATCGTGCCCTGTAGTTGGCATAAGGCGCCACATCTAGGGCCCCCATCTCTCTCTGTCTCCCCTTCGGACCTGTCTCTAGAGTCCCTATCACGCTCTCAATGTCCCTCCTATGGAGCCCCTTTAACAGCCCTTATCGCACCCTCTGTTGCGTTTCGGGTGCGACCTACGGAGAGCTCCCATAATGGCCAAAAAGTGCCGCATATGGAGTTTGCTATAGAGCCCCTATCTCGCTCTTTTTCTTCCCCATGGAGTCTCCTAGAGAGGTGTTTTCACTGTCCCTGTGTCCCTCCTACGGAGTCCCTTCTACGACTATTACCGCGCCCTGCAGTGGGCTTATGGCGCCCCCTTCAGAGCCCCTATCTTGCTCTGTTTCACCAATGGAGATCTGTATAGAACCCGTTTGGGGCTCCCTATATCCCAACTATGGAGCCACTTATGGAGCCCCTATCATATCCTACGTCGCCCTCATGGAAGCCCCTGTAGATTTCCTATCATGGCTAATAAGTCCCACAAGTGGTGCCCTCTCTAGAGACCTTATCTCGCTTATTGTCTCCTGTAGGCAGCACTCTATAGAGCCCCCTTCACCTTCCCTACGGAACCCATTAAACAGCCCCTATCGCCTCCTGTATTGTGCCTACAGAGAACTCTATAGTGCCCCTAAGTTCCTGATATTTTGCCCCCTTGTAAGAGCACTTAGCACATCCTCTGTACCCCTATTACATCTTCCTACAAAGACCCTCTCATGTCCTGTCTTGCACCCATGGAAACGTCTATAGAGCTCCCCTCACGACCAATAAGTCCAACATACGGAGCCCCTTTCTTTTGCTCTTTGTCTCCCTTCTAGAGCTCTATAGAGAGCCCCTATCTCGCCCCCGAGGTCTACGCTATCGAACCCCGATAGAGCCCTTTCTATCCCGAAAGGGGCACCCCCTAGAGACCCTATCACGCCCTGTCTCTCCCTATGGAACCCTCTACACTTGCCCCTATCGTGCTTGCTCTCTCCCACGGATCTCCCTCTAGATCTTCTATCACCGCCAAGAATTCCCTGCTATCGAGACCCTATCTCTATCTTTCTCTCCACTATGCAGCCCTCTATAGAGCCCGTTTCTTGCTCCCTATCTTCCTCCTATGGAGCCTCTTGTACAGCCTCTACGGCACACTCGGTCGCACTTCTGCTGCCTCCTGGAGAGTCCATATCGCTCCCTTATGATCCCGCTATGGAGCCCTCCGTACACCTTAGGCCACCTATCGCGCCCTGTATCGCCCCCTATAAAGTTCCTATCCCTGCGATAAGTCGCGCATATGGGACCCTCTCTTGAGTCCCTATCTCGCTCTTTGTCTCTCCTATGGAGTCGTCTCTAGAGCCCCTATTACACTCTCAATGTCCCTCCTAACTGAGCCCCTTTTACAGCCAGTTCCAAAGTCACAGAAAAGCAGTTGGTCTGTTCCTGCCCTCTGACAGCAGCAGTCATTTAAATCTTCCTCCATCTCAGCTGTAAACAGCCACATCACTGTAAAACGTCTAGCTGCTGCTCAGAAAAGAAACCTGTCAGACGAGAAATGTTTCACCCTGCAAGATCATCCTCTGCCTTCGTCTGCGCAGCACAAGTAATCAAACGAACTGGTAATAGTCCAGTGAGGAGCGATTCATATTTTCATGTGCTTCCTAGCAGACTCGGGATGCACGGAAGTTTTACATCGAGAGATAAGTCTCTCTGTGTACTGTTAGATCTGAAATCGGTTCCTTGCCGATCGGTTCATCAGGCATCTGTTCATCACATACAGGTACGCCTTCCAGTCTGATTCTTGCCTCGGAGCCGTGCCTTCTCTGCTCTCTTCTGCTGTCTCTGCCACAGCTCTTCCGCATGACCGTAAAACGCGTGCGTCTGGCTGCTACATGAGAACCGATTTAGCCCGCAAGGTCGTTCAGCCGCGGAGGTTGAAACCTCCGGGGAGAGAGCCTGTGTGCCCTGTCTTAGCCGAGCAAGCTCCGCGCGCATTCCTGGGCATTCTCAGCAGACTCCGGTTCAACTGGTTCTTTACACTAAGAGGTAAAGCTGTCTGAGAACTGCTAGCGCTGAAACGTGTTGCTGTCAAAAGTTTTCTTCCTGCACCCGTTTCAAAGCCGCAGAAAAGCAGTCGGTCTGCTCCTTCCTTCTGAGAGCAGCAGTCCTTTGAATCTTCATCCATCTCTGAAGTTAGGAGCCACATCACTGCAGTGGGAATTCTCAGCCGATGGTGAATCTGTTTCCGTAGAAAGCATTAAATCACTCAAAAAAAAGCTGCAGGTTCTTCAGCGCTTGCCTGTCTCCTCGGAAGACCAACACCCAGGGAATGCATTGTTAACCACCCTGCTTGTCCGCAAGGCTGACAATGTCTGGCACGGGGGAGAGAGGAACTGCAGGTTTTGTCAGAAGGATCTGCCAGTGAAGAGCGCTCACTTTGCTCTTTGAAATGAGGCGCTCCGTAGAGGACGACAAGCATTCACAGGAGCTGCAGAAGGTCTCCTTGATGCTTGATCTAGAGAGCATTCGTACTGCCTTAGGGTAGCAAGAGAAGGAGAACAGAAATTGACAGGCACGGCAATGCCCTGAAACGCGGCAGAAGCCTGAGCACAGCCAGGTAAATGCATTAGTCCCCTAGATCCATGCCACGGTCTCTGCTGCCATCTATTGTCCGTTTTTGCATACTACAGTCCCTCCGGGAAAGAACTGGTATTTGATTCTATAAAGCCGAGCAGATGTAAAAAAACGGAGACTAGTGATAGCGGCTCTGTAGCGGGCTCCATAAGCGCGATACAGGGCGCAATAGGAGCTGTATAAAGGGCTCGGTATTTGAAAAGTGCGACAAGGGGCTGTAGAGGGGGCACTTGCAGGCTGTAGAGGGGCCCACTTGTGAGAGAAGCTCCTGGAGTGGGGTTCCATGAGTGCAACAGTGGGGGGCGACAGGGGCTCTAGAGGGGGCTACGTACAGGGTACACAGGACACTATAACTGCTATACTTGGGACACCATAGCAGGAATTTACATGGTGCGATACGATAGGAGATCTATAGGGGGCTCGGTAAGCTTGATAGGGGCTTTATAAGGTGCTCGTAAGTGGGAGGTGCAAATTAATCAAAAGGCAGCAGGGAGCTTGGTACACATTGCATGCATGCAGTGGCAGGTGTCTGACCTCAGATGAAGACAAGAGCACAGAATTTAGCAGCTGCTAAAATTGGCAGAGCAGATGCTGATAAGAAGCACAGAAAGTATCAGAAAAACAAAAAGGAGGATTTCACAGCGAGCACCAGGGATGATGTGTATGTATACATGCTGAAGCTTTCTGAAAGTCTTCTGGACAAACCAAAGCCTGAATACAAAAGAACTTGCAAAATTAATTAGAAAGAAAAAAACCCTCAATTACGTGTTTTCTACGCCTCATACAGCTACTTAAAAACAAAGTTTCACTTGTGGTAACTGTTCCACACAAAATTGTAATTTTTGACACTAGAATATTCTTCACTGGCAGATCCTTCTACAAAAACTTGCAGTTCCTCTCTCCCCGTCCCAGACATTGCCAGCCTTGCGGACAAGCAGGGTCATTAACAATGCATTCCCTGGGTGTTGGTCTTCCGAGGACACAGGCAAGCGCTGAAGAACCTGCAGCTTTTTTTGAGTGATTTAATGCCTTCTACGGAAACAGATTCACCAGCGGCTGAGAATTCCCACTGCAGTGATGTGGCTGCTAATGGCAGAAATGGATGAAGATTTAAATGACTGCTGCTCTCGGAGGGAAGGAGCAGACCGGCTGCTTTTCTGTGTCTGTGAAACGGGTGCAGGAAGAAAACTTTTGAGCAACGCGTTATAGAGCTAGCAGTTCTCAGACAGCTTTATCTGTTAGTGCAAAGAACCTGTGGAGCCGGAGTCTGCTGAGAATGCCCAGGAATGCGCGCGAAGCTTGTTCGACTAAGCAAGAGCACACAGGCTCTCTCTCCGGAGGTTTCAAACACTGCGGCCGAAGGAGCTTGCGGGGTAGCCGTTTTCCTCTATCAGACAGACCCCGGCGTTTTACAGTCATGCGGAAGAGTTGTGGCAGAGACGGCAGAAGAGAGCAGAGAAGGCACGGCTCGAGAGACAAGAAGCAGACTGGAAGGCGTACCTGTGTGTGATGAACAGATGCAAGCAGCCCCCTCTACAGACCCTTGTCTCACTTTTCAAATACCGAGCCCCTTATACAGCCCCTATTGCGCCCTGTATCGCGCTTATGGAGCCCGCTACAGAGCCCCTATCACTAGTCTCTGGTTTTTTACATCTGCTCGGCTTTATAGAATCAAATACCAGTTCTTTCCCGGAGGGACTGTAGTATGCATAAACGGACAATAGATGGCAGCAGAGACCGTGGCATGGATCTAGGGGACTAATGCCGGGTTTCAGGGCATTGCCGTGCCTGTCAATTTTGGTTCTCCTTCTCTTGCTCCTCTAAGGCAGTACGAATGCTCTCTAGATCAAGCATCAAGGAGACCTTCTGCAGCTCCTGTGAATGCTTGCCATCCTCTATGGAGCGCCTCATTTCAAAGAGCAAAGTGAGCGCACTTCACTGGCAGATCCTCCTACAAAGACCTGCAATTCCTCTCTCCCCCGTGCCAGACATTGTCAGCCTTGCGGACAAGCAGGGTCATTAACAATGCATTCCCTGGGTGTTAGTCTTCCGAGAAGACAGGCAAGCGCTGAAGAACCTGCTGCTTTTATGGAGTGATTTAATGCTTTCTACGGAAACAGATCCACCAGCGGCTGAGAATTCCCACTGCAGTGATGTGGCTCCTAACTGCAGAGATGGATGAAGATTCAAATGACTGCTGCTCTCGGAAGGAAGGAGCAGACCGACTGCTTTTCTGTGTCTGTGAAACGGGTGCAGGAAGAAAACTTTTGACAGCAACACGTTTCAACGCTAGCAGTTCTCAGACACCTCTTAGTGTAAAGAACCAGTTGAACCGGAGTCTGCTGAGAATGCCCAAGAATGCGCGCGGAGCTTGCTCGGCTAAGAAAGGGCACACAGGCTCTCTCCCCGGAGGTTTCAACCTCTGCGGCCGAACGACCTTGCGGCCTAAATCGGTTCTCATGTAGCAGCCAGACGCACGCGTTTTACAGTCATGCGGAAGAGCTGTGGCAGAGACGGCAAAAGAGAGCAGAGAAGGCACGGCTCCGAGGCAAGAATCAGACTGGAAGGCGTACCTGTATGTGATGAACAGATGCCTTGTGAACCGATCGGCAAGGAACCGATTTCAGATCTAACAGTACACAGAGAGATTATCTCTCGACGTAAAGCTTCCGTGCATTCCGAGTCTGCGGAGAAGCACATGAATATATGAATCGCTCCTCACTGGACTGGGCACAATATCAGGAACTTAGGGGGCACTCGAGGGGCTCTATAGGCACAATACAGGAGGTGATAGGGGCTGTTTAATGGGTTCCGTAGGGAAGGTGAAGGGGGCTCTATAGATTGCTGCCAACCGGAGACAATAAGCGAGATAAGGTCTCTAGAGAGGGCACCACTTGTGGGACTTATTAGCCATGATAGGAAATCTACAGGGGCTTCCATGAGGGCGACGTAGGATATGATAGGGGCTCCATAAGTGGCTCCATAGCTGGGATATAGGGAGCCCCAAACGAGTTCTATACAGATCTCCATTGGTGAAACAGAGCAAGATAGGGGCTCTGAAGGGGGCGCCATAAGCCCACTGCAGGGCGCGGTAATGGTCGTAGAAGGGACTCCGTAGGAGGGACACAGGGACAGTGAAAACACCTCTCTAGGAGACTCCATGGGGAAGAAAAAGAGCGAGATAGGGGCTCCATAGCAAACTCCATATGCGGCACTTTTTGGCCATTATGGGAGCTCTCCGTAGGTCGCACCCGAAACGCAACAGAGGGTGCGATAAGGGCTGTTAAAGGGGCTCCATAGGAGGGACATTGAGAGCGTGATAGGGACTCTAGAGACAGGTCCGAAGGGGAGACAGAGAGAGATGGGGGCCCTAGATGTGGCGCCTTATGCCAACTACAGGGCACGGTAACGCCCGTAGAAGGGACTCCATAGGAGGGACAGAGGAAGAGTGATAGCACCTCTCTAGAAGGCACCATAGGAGAGAGAAAGTGTGAAAGAGGGGCTCTAGAGGGGGCTCCATAAGCGGGACATATCGGTTGGGATGGCAGCTCTGTAGGGGGTTCCACGGGGGTGAAAAAGGGCATGATATGAGTTGAAAAGGGGACAGCGTATGGGTTAGAGAGGGGTCGATACGTGCTCTGCAAGTGACTCCACAGCGGGATCCTAAGGGGAGAGATAAGGGCTCTCTAGGGGGCACCAGAAGTTCGACTGAGTCTAGCCATGCGGTTCGATAGGAGGAAAAAAAGGAGCAAGAAATGGGCTACAGAGAGGGCTGCAGAGTGGAGAGAAAAAGGAGCTGAAGAACCAAAAATAGGATCAGAAACCCAAAAATGGATTGACGAACACAAAAAAGCTGAGGAATCCAAAAACGGGGTGAGACACCCAAAAATAGATTGAGGAACCCAAAAACAGGCTGAGGAACCCAAACATGGTTGAGGAACCCAAAAATGGGCTGAGGAACCGAAAAATGGATTGAAGAACCCAAAAATGGGCTGCGTACTCCAAAAATGGATTGAGGGACCAAGAAATGGATTCAGAAACCCCAAACTTGGCTTAGGAGTCCAAAAATGGGCTTTAGAAACCCCATATGGGTAGAGGTACCCAAAAAATGGATTGAAGAATCCAAAAGTGTGATGAGGAAACCAAAAATGGGCTGAGAAACCCAAAAAATGGATTGAGAAAAAAAAAAATTATTCAGGAACCCAAAAAAGGAATGAGTGACCCAGAAATGGATTCAGGAAACCAAAAATGGGCTGAGGAAGCCAAAAATGGATTCAGGAAACGAAAAATGGTCTGAAGAACCCAAAAATGGGCTCAAGAACCCAAAAAATGATTGAGGAACCCAAAAATGGGCTGAGGAACCCAAAAATGGATTGAAGAAACCAAAAACGGGCTCAGGAACCTCAAAATGGATTGAAAAATACAAAAATGGGCTGAGTATCCAGAAAATGGATTGTGGGTCCAAAAAATGAATTGAGGAACCCAAAAATAGATTGAGGAACACAAAAATGGATTGACGGACCAAAAAATGGATTCAGGAAACAAAAAATGGATTCAGGAACGCAAAAATGTGCAGAGGAACCCAAAAAAAGGATTCAGGGAGAAAAAAAAATTGATTGAGGAAACCAAAAATGCGTTCAGGAAACCAAAAGTGGGTTGAAGAACACAAAAATGGATTTAGGAACCCAAAAATGGAGTGAGGAACCCAAAAAGCGAGTGAGGAAACCTAAAATGGATTGAGGAACCCAAAAATTGGCTGAGAAAACAAAAATGTCCTGAGGAACACAAAAAAGGGCTCAGGAACCAAAAAACAGTGTGAAGAACCCAAAAATGGATTGAGGAACCCAAAAATGGATTGAGGAAAAGAAAAATTGGTTGAGGAACCCAAAAACGGGTTCAGGAAACCAAAAATGGGCAGAAGAACCAAAAAATGGATTGAGGAGCCCAAAAATGGGTTGAGGAGCGCAAAACTGGATTGAGGAAACAAAAAATGGTTTGACGAAGCATAAAATAGGCCCAGGAACACAAAAATGGATTGAGGAACCGAAAAATGGATTGAGGAACCCAAAAATGGATTGAGGAAAAAAAAAATTGGTTGAGAAACCCCAAAACGGGTTCAGGAAACCAAAAATGGGCAGAAGAACAAAAAAATGGATTGAGGAGCCCAAAAATGAGTTGAGGATCCCAAAACTGGATTGAGGAAACAAAAAATGGTTTGAAGAAGCATAAAATAGGCCCAGGAACACAAAAATGCATTGAGGAACCCAAAAATGGATCGAGGAACCCAAAAATGGGCTGAGGAACCAAAAATGGGCTGAAGAACCCCAAAATCGGCTGAGGAACCAAAAAATGGATTGGGGAAACCAAAAATAGGCTCAGGAACCCGAAAATGGGCTGAGGAACCTATAAATGGGCTGAAGAACCCAAATATGGATTGAGAAACCCAAAAATAGGCTCAGGAACCCGAAAATGGGCTCAGGAACACAAAAATGTATTGAGGAACCCTAAAATGGATTCCAGAATCCAAGAATGGGCTGAAGAACCTAAAAATGGATTGAGGAGCCCCAAAATGAGCTGAGGAACCCATAAATGGATTTAGGAACCCCAAAATGGGCTCAGAAATCCAAAAATGGCCTGAAGAACCCAAAAATGCATTGAGGAAACCAAAACTGGGCTCAGGAATCCAAACATGGATTGAAGAACCCAAAAATGCGCTGAAGAATCTAAAAATGGATTGAGGAACCCAAAAATGGTTTCAGGAACCCAAAAATGGGCTGAAGAACCCAAAAATGGATTGAGGAAACCAATCCTCCATCCATACTTCGTTTCTTCAAACCATATTTGGTTTCCTCAATCCATTTTTTGTCCGTCAATCCATTTTTGGGTCCCTCAGCCCATTCTTCGGTTCCTCAATCCATTGTTGCCTTCCTGAGCCCATTTTTGGGTTCCAAAATCCATTTTTGCGTTCTTCAGCCCATTTTGGGGTTCCTTCAAACCCATTTTTGGGTTCTTCAGTTCATTATTGGGTTCCTCAGCCCATTTTTGGGTTCCTCAATCCATTTCTGGGTTCCTCAATCAGTTTTTGGGTTCCTCAGCCGATTTTTGGGTTCCTCAATCAATTTTTGGGTTCCTCGGCGCATTTTTGGTTTCCTCAATCCATTTTTGGGTTGTTCAGTCTACTTTTGGGTTCCTCAGTGCATTTTGGGGTTCTTCAATCCATTTTTGGGTTCCTCAGGCCATTTTTTGTCCCCTCAGCCCATTTTTGGGTTCCTAAGCCCATTTTTGGGTTCCTCAGCCCATTTTTTGGCCCCTCAGCCCATTTTTGGGTTCCTCAGCCCATTTTTTGGCCCCTCAGCTAATTTTTGGGTTCCTCAGCCCATTTTTGGGTTCCTCAGCTCATTTTTTGGCCCCTCAGCCCATTCTTGGGTTCCTCAGCCCATTTTTGGGTTCCTCAGCCCATTTTTTGGCCCCTCAGCCCATTTTTGGGTTCCTCAGCCCATTTTTGGGTTCCTCAGCCCATTTTTTGGCCCCTCAGCCCATTTTTGGGTTCCTCAGCCCATTTTTGGGTTCTTCAGCCCATTTTTTGTCCCCTCAGCCCATTTTTGGGTTCCTCAGCGCATTTTTGGGTTCCTCAGCCCATTTTTTGGCCCCTCAGCCCATTTTTGGGTTCCTCAGCCCATTTTTGGGTTCCTCAGCCCATTTTTTGGCCCCTCAGCCCATTTTTGGTTCCTCAGCCCATTTTTGGGTTCCTCAGCCCATTTTTGGGTTCCTCAGCCCATTTTTTGGCCCCTCAGCCCATTTTTGGGTTCCTCAGCCCATTTTTGGGTTCCTCAGCCCATTTTTGCTTTCCTCAGCCCATTTTTGCTTTCCTCAATCCATTTTTGGGTTCTTCAGCCCACTTTTGGGTTTGTCCGCCCATTTTTTGGTTCTTCAATCCATTTTTCGGTTGTTCAGCCAATTTTGGGTTTCCTCCGGCCATTTTTTGATTCCTCAATCCATTTTTAGTTTCCTCAATTCATTTCTTGTTTTTCCAGCTAATTTTTGGGTTCCTCAATTTATTTCTAGGTTCCTCAGCCCATTTTTGGGTTCCTCAATCTATTTTGGGTTGGTTCCTCAATCGATTTTTTGAGGTTCCTCAATCCATTTCTGGGTTCCTCAGCCCATTTTTGGGTTCCTCTATCTATTTTGGGTTCCTCAATCGATTTTTTGAGGTTCCTCAATCCATTTCTGGGTCCCTCAGCCCATTTTTGGGTTCCTCAATCCATTTTTGGGTTGTTCAGTCCACTTTTGGGTTCCTCAGCGCATTTTGGGTTTCTTCAGCCCATTTTTGCGTTCCTCAGCCCAATTTTGTGTTCCTCAAACCATGTTTGGTTTCCTCAGACCATTTTTGGGTTCCTCAAACCATGTTTGGCTTCCTCATCCCATTTTTGGTTTCCTCAATCCATTTTTGCGTTCTTCAGTTCATTATTGGGTTCCTCAACCCATTTTTGGGTTTTTCAGTTCATTATTGGGTTCCTCAGCCCATTTTTGGGTTCTTCAATCGATTTTTGGTTTCCTAAGCTCATTCTTTTGGCTCCTCAATCCATTTTTGGGTTCTTCAGCCCATTTTTGCATTCCTGAACCCTATTTTGGGTTCCTCGATCAATTTTTGTTTCCTGAATCCATTTTTGGGTTCCTCAATCCTTTTTTGGCTTCCTGAGCCCATTTTTGGGTTCCACAATCCATTTTTGCGTTCTTCGGCCCATTTTGGGGTTCCTCAACCCATTTTTGGGTTCTTCAGTTCATTATTGCATTCCTCAGCCCATTTTTTGATTCCTCATTTTTTTGGTTCCTAAATCCATTTTGGGGGTTTTGATCCCATTTCTGGGTTCTTCAGCCCATCTTTCTCTCCACTCTGCTGCTCTTTCTATAGCCCGTTACTTGCTCCTTTTCTTCCTCCTATCGAACCGCATGGCTAGACTCTTCGGAACACTCAGTCGAACTTCTGCCCCGCAGAGAGCGCTTATCTCTCCCCTTAGGATCCCGCTGTGGAATCACTTGCAGAGCACATATCGACCCCTTTCTATCCCATATGCTGCCCCCTATTCAGCTCATATCACACTTTTTTTCACCCCCGTGAAACCCCCTACAGAGCTGCCATCCCAACCGATATGTCCCGCTTATGGAGCCCCCTCTAGAGCCCCTCTTTCACACTTTCTCTCTCCTATGGTGCCTTCTAGAGAGGTGCTATCACTCTTCCTCTGTCCCTCCTATGGAGTCCCTTCTACGGGCGTTATCGTGCCCTGTAGTTGGCATAAGGCGCCACATCTAGGGCCCCCATCTCTCTCTGTCTCCCCTTCGGACCTGTCTCTAGAGTCCCTATCACGCTCTCAATGTCCCTCCTATGGAGCCCCTTTAACAGCCCTTATCGCACCCTCTGTTGCGTTTCGGGTGCGACCTACGGAGAGCTCCCATAATGGCCAAAAAGTGCCGCATATGGAGTTTGCTATGGAGCCCCTATCTCGCTCTTTTTCTTCCCCATGGAGTCTCCTAGAGAGGTGTTTTCACTGTCCCTGTGTCCCTCCTACGGAGTCCCTTCTACGACCATTACCGCGCCCTGCAGTGGGCTTATGGCGCCCCCTTCAGAGCCCCTATCTTGCTCTGTTTCACCAATGGAGATCTGTATAGAACCCGTTTGGGGCTCCCTATATCCCAACTATGGAGCCACTTATGGAGCCCCTATCATATCCTACGTCGCCCTCATGGAAGCCCCTGTAGATTTCCTATCATGGCTAATAAGTCCCACAAGTGGTGCCCTCTCTAGAGACCTTATCTCGCTTATTGTCTCCTGTAGGCAGCACTCTATAGAGCCCCCTTCACCTTCCCTACGGAACCCATTAAACAGCCCCTATCGCCTCCTGTATTGTGCCTACAGAGAACTCTATAGTGCCCCTAAGTTCCTGATATTTTGCCCCCTTGTAAGAGCACTTAGCACATCCTCTGTACCCCTATTACATCTTCCTACAAAGACCCTCTCATGCCCTGTCTTGCACCCATGGAAACGTCTATAGAGCTCCCCTCACGACCAATAAGTCCAACATACGGAGCCCCTTTCTTTTGCTCTTTGTCTCCCTTCTAGAGCTCTATAGAGAGCCCCTATCTCGCCCCCGAGGTCTACGCTATCGAACCCCGATAGAGCCCTTTCTATCCCGAAAGGGGCACCCCCTAGAGACCCTATCACGCCCTGTCTCTCCCTATGGAACCCTCTACACTTGCCCCTATCGTGCTTGCTCTCTCCCACGGATCTCCCTCTAGATCTTCTATCACCGCCAAGAATTCCCTGCTATCGAGACCCTATCTCTATCTTTCTCTCCACTATGCAGCCCTCTATAGAGCCCGTTTCTTGCTCCCTATCTTCCTCCTATGGAGCCTCTTGTACAGCCTCTACGGCACACTCGGTCGCACTTCTGCTGCCTCCTGGAGAGTCCATATCGCTCCCCTTATGATCCCGCTATGGAGCCCTCCGTACACCTTAGGCCACCTATCGCGCCCTGTATCGCCCCCTATAAAGTTCCTATCCCTGCGATAAGTCGCGCATATGGGACCCTCTCTTGAGTCCCTATCTCGCTCTTTGTCTCTCCTATGGAGTCGTCTCTAGAGCCCCTATTACACTCTCAATGTCCCTCCTAACTGAGCCCCTTTTACAGCCAGTTCCAAAGTCACAGAAAAGCAGTTGGTCTGTTCCTGCCCTCTGACAGCAGCAGTCATTTAAATCTTCCTCCATCTCAGCTGTAAACAGCCACATCACTGTAAAACGTCTAGCTGCTGCTCAGAAAAGAAACCTGTCAGACGAGAAATGTTTCACCCTGCAAGATCATCCTCTGCCTTCGTCTGCGCAGCACAAGTAATCAAACGAACTGGTAATAGTCCAGTGAGGAGCGATTCATATTTTCATGTGCTTCCTAGCAGACTCGGGATGCACGGAAGTTTTACATCGAGAGATAAGTCTCTCTGTGTACTGTTAGATCTGAAATCGGTTCCTTGCCGATCGGTTCATCAGGCATCTGTTCATCACATACAGGTACGCCTTCCAGTCTGATTCTTGCCTCGGAGCCGTGCCTTCTCTGCTCTCTTCTGCTGTCTCTGCCACAGCTCTTCCGCATGACCGTAAAACACGTGCGTCTGGCTGCTACATGAGAACCGATTTAGCCCGCAAGGTCGTTCAGCCGCGGAGGTTGAAACCTCCGGGGAGAGAGCCTGTGTGCCCTGTCTTAGCCGAGCAAGCTCCGCGCGCATTCCTGGGCATTCTCAGCAGACTCCGGTTCAACTGGTTCTTTACACTAAGAGGTAAAGCTGTCTGAGAACTGCTAGCGCTGAAACGTGTTGCTGTCAAAAGTTTTCTTCCTGCACCCGTTTCAAAGCCGCAGAAAAGCAGTCGGTCTGCTCCTTCCTTCTGAGAGCAGCAGTCCTTTGAATCTTCATCCATCTCTGAAGTTAGGAGCCACATCACTGCAGTGGGAATTCTCAGCCGATGGTGAATCTGTTTCCGTAGAAAGCATTAAATCACTCAAAAAAAAGCTGCAGGTTCTTCAGCGCTTGCCTGTCTCCTCGGAAGACTAACACCCAGGGAATGCATTGTTAACCACCCTGCTTGTCCGCAAGGCTGACAATGTCTGGCACGGGGGAGAGAGGAACTGCAGGTTTTGTCAGAAGGATCTGCCAGTGAAGAGCGCTCACTTTGCTCTTTGAAATGAGGCGCTCCGTAGAGGACGACAAGCATTCACAGGAGCTGCAGAAGGTCTCCTTGATGCTTGATCTAGAGAGCATTCGTACTGCCTTAGGGTAGCAAGAGAAGGAGAACAGAAATTGACAGGCACGGCAATGCCCTGAAACGCGGCAGAAGCCTGAGCACAGCCAGGTAAATGCATTAGTCCCCTAGATCCATGCCACGGTCTCTGCTGCCATCTATTGTCCGTTTTTGCATACTACAGTCCCTCCGGGAAAGAACTGGTATTTGATTCTATAAAGCCGAGCAGATGTAAAAAAACGGAGACTAGTGATAGCGGCTCTGTAGCGGGCTCCATAAGCGCGATACAGGGCGCAATAGGAGCTGTATAAAGGGCTCGGTATTTGAAAAGTGCGACAAGGGGCTGTAGAGGGGGCACTTGCAGGCTGTAGAGGGGCCCACTTGTGAGAGAAGCTCCTGGAGTGGGGTTCCATGAGTGCAACAGTGGGGGGCGACAGGGGCTCTAGAGGGGGCTACGTACAGGGTACACAGGACACTATAACTGCTATACTTGGGACACCATAGCAGGAATTTACATGGTGCGATACGATAGGAGATCTATAGGGGGCTCGGTAAGCTTGATAGGGGCTTTATAAGGTGCTCGTAAGTGGGAGGTGCAAATTAATCAAAAGGCAGCAGGGAGCTTGGTACACATTGCATGCATGCAGTGGCAGGTGTCTGACCTCAGATGAAGACAAGAGCACAGAATTTAGCAGCTGCTAAAATTGGCAGAGCAGATGCTGATAAGAAGCACAGAAAGTATCAGAAAAACAAAAAGGAGGATTTCACAGCGAGCACCAGGGATGATGTGTATGTATACATGCTGAAGCTTTCTGAAAGTCTTCTGGACAAACCAAAGCCTGAATACAAAAG
Organism: Dromococcyx pavoninus; assembly: GCA_033558185.1. Classification (NCBI taxonomy): domain Eukaryota; kingdom Metazoa; phylum Chordata; class Aves; order Cuculiformes; family Neomorphidae; genus Dromococcyx; species Dromococcyx pavoninus. The sequence continues at coordinate 9,036 of JAUMJL010001551.1, read as the reverse complement.
AACTTGCAAAATTAATTAGAAAGAAAAAAACCCTCAATTACGTGTTTTCTACGCCTCATACAGCTACTTAAAAACAAAGTTTCACTTGTGGTAACTGTTCCACACAAAATTGTAATTTTTGACACTAGAATATTCTTCACTGGCAGATCCTTCTACAAAAACTTGCAGTTCCTCTCTCCCCGTCCCAGACATTGCCAGCCTTGCGGACAAGCAGGGTCATTAACAATGCATTCCCTGGGTGTTGGTCTTCCGAGGACACAGGCAAGCGCTGAAGAACCTGCAGCTTTTTTTGAGTGATTTAATGCCTTCTACGGAAACAGATTCACCAGCGGCTGAGAATTCCCACTGCAGTGATGTGGCTGCTAATGGCAGAAATGGATGAAGATTTAAATGACTGCTGCTCTCGGAGGGAAGGAGCAGACCGGCTGCTTTTCTGTGTCTGTGAAACGGGTGCAGGAAGAAAACTTTTGAGCAACGCGTTATAGAGCTAGCAGTTCTCAGACAGCTTTATCTGTTAGTGCAAAGAACCTGTGGAGCCGGAGTCTGCTGAGAATGCCCAGGAATGCGCGCGAAGCTTGTTCGACTAAGCAAGAGCACACAGGCTCTCTCTCCGGAGGTTTCAAACACTGCGGCCGAAGGAGCTTGCGGGGTAGCCGTTTTCCTCTATCAGACAGACCCCGGCGTTTTACAGTCATGCGGAAGAGTTGTGGCAGAGACGGCAGAAGAGAGCAGAGAAGGCACGGCTCGAGAGACAAGAAGCAGACTGGAAGGCGTACCTGTGTGTGATGAACAGATGCAAGCAGCCCCCTCTACAGACCCTTGTCTCACTTTTCAAATACCGAGCCCCTTATACAGCCCCTATTGCGCCCTGTATCGCGCTTATGGAGCCCGCTACAGAGCCCCTATCACTAGTCTCTGGTTTTTTACATCTGCTCGGCTTTATAGAATCAAATACCAGTTCTTTCCCGGAGGGACTGTAGTATGCATAAACGGACAATAGATGGCAGCAGAGACCGTGGCATGGATCTAGGGGACTAATGCCGGGTTTCAGGGCATTGCCGTGCCTGTCAATTTTGGTTCTCCTTCTCTTGCTCCTCTAAGGCAGTACGAATGCTCTCTAGATCAAGCATCAAGGAGACCTTCTGCAGCTCCTGTGAATGCTTGCCATCCTCTATGGAGCGCCTCATTTCAAAGAGCAAAGTGAGCGCACTTCACTGGCAGATCCTCCTACAAAGACCTGCAATTCCTCTCTCCCCCGTGCCAGACATTGTCAGCCTTGCGGACAAGCAGGGTCATTAACAATGCATTCCCTGGGTGTTAGTCTTCCGAGAAGACAGGCAAGCGCTGAAGAACCTGCTGCTTTTATGGAGTGATTTAATGCTTTCTACGGAAACAGATCCACCAGCGGCTGAGAATTCCCACTGCAGTGATGTGGCTCCTAACTGCAGAGATGGATGAAGATTCAAATGACTGCTGCTCTCGGAAGGAAGGAGCAGACCGACTGCTTTTCTGTGTCTGTGAAACGGGTGCAGGAAGAAAACTTTTGACAGCAACACGTTTCAACGCTAGCAGTTCTCAGACACCTCTTAGTGTAAAGAACCAGTTGAACCGGAGTCTGCTGAGAATGCCCAAGAATGCGCGCGGAGCTTGCTCGGCTAAGAAAGGGCACACAGGCTCTCTCCCCGGAGGTTTCAACCTCTGCGGCCGAACGACCTTGCGGCCTAAATCGGTTCTCATGTAGCAGCCAGACGCACGCGTTTTACAGTCATGCGGAAGAGCTGTGGCAGAGACGGCAAAAGAGAGCAGAGAAGGCACGGCTCCGAGGCAAGAATCAGACTGGAAGGCGTACCTGTTTGTGATGAACAGATGCCTTGTGAACCGATCGGCAAGGAACCGATTTCAGATCTAACAGTACACAGAGAGATTATCTCTCGACGTAAAGCTTCCGTGCATTCCGAGTCTGCGGAGAAGCACATGAATATATGAATCGCTCCTCACTGGACTGGGCACAATATCAGGAACTTAGGGGGCACTCGAGGGGCTCTATAGGCACAATACAGGAGGTGATAGGGGCTGTTTAATGGGTTCCGTAGGGAAGGTGAAGGGGGCTCTATAGATTGCTGCCAACCGGAGACAATAAGCGAGATAAGGTCTCTAGAGGGCACCACTTGTGGGACTTATTAGCCATGATAGGAAATCTACAGGGCTTCCATGAGGGCGACGTAGGATATGATAGGGGCTCCATAAGTTGGCTCCATAGCTGGGATATAGGGAGCCCCAAACGAGTTCTATACAGATCTCCATTGGTGAAACAGAGCAAGATAGGGGCTCTGAAGGGGGCGCCATAAGCCCACTGCAGGGCGCGGTAATGGTCGTAGAAGGGACTCCGTAGGAGGGACACAGGGACAGTGAAAACACCTCTCTAGGAGACTCCATGGGGAAGAAAAAGAGCGAGATAGGGGCTCCCATAGCAAACTCCATATGCGGCACTTTTTGGCCATTATGGGAGCTCTCCGTAGGTCGCACCCGAAACGCAACAGAGGGTGCGATAAGGGCTGTTAAAGGGGCTCCATAGGAGGGACATTGAGAGCGTGATAGGGACTCTAGAGACAGGTCCGAAGGGGAGACAGAGAGAGATGGGGGCCCTAGATGTGGCGCCTTATGCCAACTACAGGGCACGGTAACGCCCGTAGAAGGGACTCCATAGGAGGGACAGAGGAAGAGTGATAGCACCTCTCTAGAAGGCACCATAGGAGAGAGAAAGTGTGAAAGAGGGGCTCTAGAGGGGGCTCCATAAGCGGGACATATCGGCTGGGATGGCAGCTCTGTAGGGGGTTCCACGGGGGTGAAAAAGGGCATGATATGAGTTGAAAAGGGGACAGCGTATGGGTTAGAGAGGGGTCGATACGTGCTCTGCAAGTGACTCCACAGCGGGATCCTAAGGGGAGAGATAAGGGCTCTCTAGGGGGCACCAGAAGTTCGACTGAGTCTAGCCATGCGGTTCGATAGGAGGAAAAAAAGGAGCAAGAAATGGGCTACAGAGAGGGCTGCAGAGTGGAGAGAAAAAGGAGCTGAAGAACCAAAAATAGGATCAGAAACCCAAAAATGGATTGACGAACACAAAAAAGCTGAGGAATCCAAAAACGGGGTGAGACACCCAAAAATAGATTGAGGAACCCAAAAACAGGCTGAGGAACCCAAACATGGTTGAGGAACCCAAAAATGGGCTGAGGAACCGAAAAATGGATTGAAGAACCCAAAAATGGGCTGCGTACTCCAAAAATGGATTGAGGGACCAAGAAATGGATTCAGAAACCCCAAACTTGGCTTAGGAGTCCAAAAATGGGCTTTAGAAACCCCCATATGGGTAGAGGTACCCAAAAAAATGGATTGAAGAATCCAAAAGTGTGATGAGGAAACCAAAAATGGGCTGAGAAACCCAAAAAATGGATTGAGAAAAAAAAAAATTATTCAGGAACCCAAAAAAGGAATGAGTGACCCAGAAATGGATTCAGGAAACCAAAAATGGGCTGAGGAAGCCAAAAATGGATTCAGGAAACGAAAAATGGTCTGAAGAACCCAAAAATGGGCTCAGGAACCCAAAAAATGATTGAGGAACCCAAAAATGGGCTGAGGAACCATGGATTGAAGAAACCAAAAACGGGCTCAGGAACCTCAAAATGGATTGAAAAATACAAAAATGGGCTGAGTATCCAGAAAATGGATTGTGGGTCCAAAAAATGAATTGAGGAACCCAAAAATAGATTGAGGAACACAAAAATGGATTGACGGACCAAAAAATGGATTCAGGAAACAAAAAATGGATTCAGGAACGCAAAAATGTGCAGAGGAACCCAAAAAAAGGATTCAGGGAGAAAAAAAAATTGATTGAGGAAACCAAAAATGCGTTCAGGAAACCAAAAGTGGGTTGAAGAACACAAAAATGGATTTAGGAACCCAAAAATGGAGTGAGGAACCCAAAAAGCGAGTGAGGAAACCTAAAATGGATTGAGGAACCCAAAAATTGGCTGAGAAAACAAAAATGTCCTGAGGAACACAAAAAAGGGCTCAGGAACCAAAAAACAGTGTGAAGAACCCAAAAATGGATTGAGGAACCCAAAAATGGATTGAGGAAAAGAAAAATTGTTGTTGAGGAACCCAAAAACGGGTTCAGGAAACCAAAAATGGGCAGAAGAACCAAAAAATGGATTGAGGAGCCCAAAAATGGGTTGAGGAGCGCAAAACTGGATTGAGGAAACAAAAAATGGTTTGACGAAGCATAAAATAGGCCCAGGAACACAAAAATGGATTGAGGAACCGAAAAATGGATTGAGGAACCCAAAAATGGATTGAGGAAAAAAAAAATTGGTTGAGAAACCCCAAAACGGGTTCAGGAAACCAAAAATGGGCAGAAGAACAAAAAAATGGATTGAGGAGCCCAAAAATGAGTTGAGGATCCCAAAACTGGATTGAGGAAACAAAAAATGGTTTGAAGAAGCATAAAATAGGCCCAGGAACACAAAAATGGATTGAGGAACCCAAAAATGGATCGAGGAACCCAAAAATGGGCTGAGGAACCAAAAATGGGCTGAAGAACCCCAAAATCGGCTGAGGAACCAAAAAATGGATTGGGGAAACCAAAAATAGGCTCAGGAACCCGAAAATGGGCTGAGGAACCTATAAATGGGCTGAAGAACCCAAATATGGATTGAGAAACCCAAAAATAGGCTCAGGAACCCGAAAATGGGCTCAGGAACACAAAAATGTATTGAGGAACCCTAAAATGGATTCCAGAATCCAAGAATGGGCTGAAGAACCTAAAAATGGATGAGGAGCCCCAAAATGAGCTGAGGAACCCATAAATGGATTTAGGAACCCCAAAATGGGCTCAGAAATCCAAAAATGGCCTGAAGAACCCAAAAATGCATTGAGGAAACCAAAACTGGGCTCAGGAATCCAAACATGGATTGAAGAACCCAAAAATGCGCTGAAGAATCTAAAAATGGATTGAGGAACCCAAAAATGGTTTCAGGAACCCAAAAATGGGCTGAAGAACCCAAAAATGGATTGAGGAAACCAATCCTCCATCCATACTTCGTTTCTTCAAACCATATTTGGTTTCCTCAATCCATTTTTTGTCCGTCAATCCATTTTTGGGTCCCTCAGCCCATTCTTCGGTTCCTCAATCCATTGTTGCCTTCCTGAGCCCATTTTTGGGTTCCAAAATCCATTTTTGCGTTCTTCAGCCCATTTTGGGGTTCCTTCAAACCCATTTTTGGGTTCTTCAGTTCATTATTGGGTTCCTCAGCCCATTTTTGGGTTCCTCAATCCATTTCTGGGTTCCTCAATCAGTTTTTGGGTTCCTCAGCCGATTTTTGGGTTCCTCAATCAATTTTTGGGTTCCTCGGCGCATTTTTGGTTTCCTCAATCCATTTTTGGGTTGTTCAGTCTACTTTTGGGTTCCTCAGTGCATTTTGGGGTTCTTCAATCCATTTTTGGGTTCCTCAGGCCATTTTTTGTCCCCTCAGCCCATTTTTGGGTTCCTAAGCCCATTTTTGGGTTCCTCAGCCCATTTTTGGGTTCCTCAGCCCATTTTTTGGCCCCTCAGCCCATTTTTGGGTTCCTCAGCCCATTTTTTGGCCCCTCAGCTAATTTTTGGGTTCCTCAGCCCATTTTTGGGTTCCTCAGCTCATTTTTTGGCCCCTCAGCCCATTCTTGGGTTCCTCAGCCCATTTTTGGGTTCCTCAGCCCATTTTTTGGCCCCTCAGCCCATTTTTGGGTTCCTCAGCCCATTTTTGGGTTCCTCAGGCCATTTTTTGGCCCCTCAGCCCATTTTTGGGTTCCTCAGTCCATTTTTGGGTTCTTCAGCCCATTTTTGTCCCCTCAGCCCATTTTTGGGTTCCTCAGCCCATTTTTGGGTTCCTCAGCCCATTTTTTGGCCCCTCAGCCCATATTCGGGTTCCTCAGCCCATTTTTGGGTTCCTCAGCCCGTTTTTTGGCCCCCCAGCCCATTTTTGGGTTCCTCAGCCCATTTCTGGGTTCCTCAGCCCATTTTTTGGCCCCTCAGCCCATTTTTGGGTTCCTCAGCCCATTTTTGGGTTCCTCAGCCCATTTTTGGTTCCTCAACCCATTTTTTAGCCCCTCAGCCCATTTTTGGTTTCCTCAGCCCATTTTTTGGCCCCTCAGCCCATTTTTGGGTTCCTCAGCCCATTTTTAGGTTCCTCAGCCCATTTTTTGGCCCCTCAGCCCATTTTCGGGTTCCTCAGCCCATTTTTGGGTTCCTCAGCCCGTTTTTTGGCCCTCAGCCCATTTTTGGGTTCCTCAGCCCATTTCTGGGTTCCTCAGCCCATTTCTTGGCCCCTCGGCCCATTTTTGGGTTCCTCAGCCCATTTTTTGGCCCCTCAGCCCATTTTTGGGTTCCTCAGCCCATTTTTGGGTCCTCAGCCCATTTTTTGGCCCCTCAGCCCATTTTTGGGTTCCTCAGCCCATTTTTGGGTTCCTCAGCCCATGTTTTGAGCCCCTCAGCCCATTTTTGGCCCCTCAGCCCATTTTTGGGTTCCTCAGCCCATTTTTTGTCCCCTCAGCCCATTTTTGGGTTCCTCAGCCCATTTTGGGTTCCTCAGCCCATTTTTCGGTTCCTCAGCCCATTTTTTGGCCCCTCAGCCCATTTTTGGGTTCCTCAGCCCATTTTTGGGTTCCTCAGCCCATTTTTCAGTTCCTCAGCCCATTTTTTGGCCCCTCAGCCCATTTTTGGGTTCCTCAGCCCATTTTTGGTTCCTCAGCCCATTTTTTGGCCCCTCAGCCCATTTTTGGGTTCCTCAGCCCATTTTTGGGTTCCTCAGCCCATTTTTTGGCCCCTCAGCCCATTTTTGGTTCCTCAGCCCATTTTTGGGTTCCTCAGCCCATGTTTTGAGCCCCTCAGCCCATTTTTGGCCCCTCAGCCCATTTTTGGGTTCCTCAGCCCATTTTTTGTCCCCTCAGACCATTTTTTGGTTCCTCAGCCCATTTTTGGGTTCCTCAGTTGATTTTTTGGCCCCTCAGCCCATTTTTGGGTTCCTCAGCCCATTTTTGGGTTCCAGAGCCCATTTTTTGGCCCCTCAGCCCATTTTTGGGTTCCTCAGCCCATTTTTTGGCCCCTCAGCCCATTTTTGGGTTCCTCAGCTCATTTTTGGGTTCCTCAGCCCATTTTTTGGCCCCTCAGCCCATTTTTGGGTTCCTCAGTTCATTTTTGGCCCCTCAGCCCATTTTTGGGTTCCTCAGCCCATTTTTGGGTTCCTCAGCCCATTTTTTGGCCCCTCAGCCAATTTTTGGGTTCCTCAAGCCATTTTTTGGCCCCTCAGCCCATCTTTGGGTTCCTCAGCCCATTTTTTGGCCCCTCAGCCCATTTTTGGGTTCCTCAGACCATTTTTTGGCCCGTCAGCCCATTTTTTGGCCCCTCAGCCCATTTTTGGGTTCCTCAGCCCATTTTTTGGCCCCTCAGCCCATTTTTTGGCCCCTTGGCCCATTTTTTGGCCCCTCAGCCCATTTTTGGGTTCCTCAGCCCATTTTTGGGTTCCTCAGCCCATTTTTCGGTTCCTCAGCCCATTTTTTGGCCCCTCAGCCCATTTTTGGGTTCCTCAGCCCATTTTTGGTTCCTCAGCCCATTTTTTGGCCCCTCAGCCCATTTTTGGGTTCCTCAGCCCATTTTTGGGTTCCTCAGCCCATTTTTTGGCCCCTCAGCCCATTTTTGGGTTCCTCAGCCCATTTTTGGGTTCCTCAGCCCATGCTTTGAGCCCCTCAGCCCATTTTTGGCCCCTCAGCCCATTTTTGGGTTCCTCAGCCCATTTTTTGTCCCCTCAGACCATTTTTGGTTCCTCAGCCCATTTTTGGGTTCCTCAGTTGATTTTTTGGCCCCTCAGCCCATTTTTGGGTTCCTCAGCCCATTTTTGGGTTCCACAGCCCATTTTTTGGCCCCTCAGCCCATTTTTGGGTTCCTCAGCCCATTTTTTGGCCCCTCAGCCCATTTTTGGGTTCCTCAGCCCATTTTTGGGTTCCTCAGCCCATTTTTTGGCCCCTCAGCCCATTTTTGGGTTCCTCAGTTCATTTTTTGGCCCCTCAGCCCATTTCTGGGTTCCTCAGCCCATTTTTGGGTTCCTCAGCCCATTTTTTGGCCCCTCAGCCAATTTTTGGGTTCCTCAGCCCATTTTTTGGCCCCTCAGCCCATTTTTGGGTTCCTCAGCCCATTTTTTGGCCCCTCAGCCCATTTTTGGGTTCCTCAGACCATTTTTTGGCCCGTCAGCCCATTTTTTGGCCCCTCAGCCCATTTTTGGGTTCCTCAGCCCATTTTTTGGCCCCTCAGCCCATTTTTTGGCCCCTCAGCCCATTTTTGGGTTCCTCAGCCCATTTTTTGGCCCCTCAGCCCATTTTTTGGCCCCTTGGCCCATTTTTGGTTCCTCAGCCCATTTTTGGGTTCCTCAGCCCATTTTTTGGCTCCTCAGCCCATTTTTGGTTCCTCAGCCCATTTTTGGGTTCCTCAGCCCATTTTTGGGTTCCTCAGCCCATTTTTTGGCCCCTCAGCCCATTTTTGGGTTCCTCAGCCCATTTTTGGGTTCCTCAGCCCATTTTTTGGCCCCTCAGATCATTTTTGGGTTCCTCAGCCCATTTTTGGGTTCTCAGCCCATTTTTTGGCCCCTCAGCCCATTTTTTGGCCCCTCAGCCCATTTTTGGGTTCCTCAGCCCATTTTTGGGTTCCTCAGCCCATTTTTGGGTTCCTCAGCCCATTTTTTGGCCCCTCAGCCCATTTTTGGGTTCCTCAGCCCATTTTCTGGTTTTCTCAGCCCATTTTTTGCCCCTCAGCCCATTTTTGGGTTCCTCAGCCCATTTTTGGGTTCCTCAGCCCATTTTTTGGCCCCTCAGCCCATTTTTGGCTTCCTCAGCCCATTTTTGGGTTCTTCAGCGCATTTTTTGTCCCCTCAGCCCATTTTTGGGTTCCTCAGCCCATTTTTGGGTTCTTCAACCCATTTTTGGGTTCCTCAGCCCATTTTTGGGTTCCTCAGC
>JAUMJL010001550.1:0-47343 GCA_033558185.1 Dromococcyx pavoninus | reverse complement strand
GGGTTCGGCGCTGCCGCCCCGCCCCTTACCTCCGCTTCCGCTGGTGGGGAGCCCTTGGAGGGAGGGTTTCTGCGCAGCACTCTCTTTGTTTGCTTCGGCTTGTCGGCTCTGCGTTTTCTTTGTCTACCCGGACATTGTGCTCCCACAGCTGCCTCCTCCTTCCATTCCTGGGGGCCGGGAATCGAGCGTTCGGTACGGAGCGACCTGCAGGTCGGTTCGAGAGGGAGCGGCGAGGGAGGCTTTTTAACCGTCAGGGAAAACGGTCTGTGAGGGGCTCCGGTGGGAATCTCTTGACTCTGAAGCTCCTGGGAAGGTAACTCGGAGCTGCGGCTGGGGAGCGCAGGAGGAACCGCCGGCCTTTCTCCTCTTCAGCCACCCTCAGCCCTGCAGCGCGGTCCCATGGGCAGCCCTGGGCGCTGGGCTCGCTCCCGGCCTCTGAATCAGAGAATTGCTAGCTAACGTGCAGCTGGACCAAGCAAGCGAATGAAAATTAAAGACATTACCAAACAGATGCCTGCATGACATCTGGAAAATAAACTATAGACAATTATTTGTTTTGTCAAATGAGCAATCCAGAAATTTCACTGTGAATTTCATACTTTTGCTAACAAATCTGGCATACATTGTACTTACAGTATGTAATATATTTCTAAAGTGGATGAATAAATACTGAAAGAATAATGAAGCTGTGTTATCAAATTAAGTACCTTAAAATTTTAAATATTACTTACACAGAATAGAAGTGATATGGTTGTGGTGTTTGCCAGTTGTAATGCTTTTACCATTCACACATATCTACCTTTCAAAAATGTTGATATCTTTATAAATTTGTACAGTGGTTTATGTAATTTCATTCCTGAACGTAATTTACAGAAGGCAGGCATCATGTCTATAATATTTCTTGGCAAAATATATTCTCTAGATTCATGAGAAAATGTGATTGAGAAATTCAAGTGGTAAGTTACATATGTCCAAAAAAAGTACAAATATTTTTTATTACAATTATCACCGTGAATTCCATTTTCATTCAAAGTTTTATGTGAAACAAATTTTAGTGAAAGAATTGTTACTCAAATACATATAACATAAGCAGGCAAAAGTAGCTTTAATTTAGGATATATTCACTTTTTGTCTGAACAGAATGAATCAAAACTCTTTATAGACTAACTGGGAGCTTTTTCACTAGTAGACCTGCCAGGCTGGTGCCTAACAGGACCATTTAGCCCCACGAAGTCTGCTTTGTATGTTTCCTGAAGCTTTCTTGAACAACCTGCTGAATATTAAGATTCCTAAAGGAATTACAATAAATCTTTTAGTGTGTCAAAATCATAACTACTTCAGAACTCTTAATAAGTACAGGATGAGTAGCCTAGTATAATTTTTCCCTCCAGCAGTGTAACCATTGGAAGGATGGAAAATCAGTGATGCAGAAGCTGAGAAAAATAGCTTACACATTAATTAACTGCAAACCCTTTCCCCAAAGTGTAGATTGCATTTGATATTACTTTAATGTCATGCTTTGTAGATGGTTACTTTGCTTGTTGGCTGCTACAGGTTGTCACAGACATGTTTCCCAAGTGTTTCTGTTAGTGACATTGTCAGTTCTTTCAAAGATCAGAATGTTTTCTGGGAAAAAAATCAATTAAAGAGGAAAGAAAAAATTGCTGCTGAGTATAATTCCTAATGCAGTTGTTTATACTGTGGATCAGAGGCTTTAAGTATTTATTTGATCAAATTTTAGATTCCAGTGCCCAGATTACAGGAACTACATTTTGCTCATGAGTTTGGACACATAATACTAGGAGTTGAATGAGAAATGAAAATTTTCTAAACTCCACTCAGTAAAAAATAAAACTCTATAACTTTAGATGTACTTTAATCAGGATGATGGTCCTATGTATTTATTAAAACATAATGAAGAAATTATGTTTTTTGTTGCAATAAGTCAACATCCCACCATGACTGCACAAGAAAGTACAGACTTAGTAAAAAAATTAAAATGTGTGTATTATATCCAGCTGCAAAGTTGCTTTTATTTTTCTTAAACACTTACATGGCAATTTGAATCCATGTGTATATCTACTATGACTGTAATAATGTGCAAGCTAAATCAGATACGATCTTTTCAATAACATGTATTATTCCTAACATTGTGAACAAGGTAAAAGTGAAAAAGGATAAAAAGTAAAATCTGAAAGCTTTTGTAACTATGCAATTCTGAGAATTTTAATATATAGACTGTCATTACTGAGTTATTCATAAACATAACTTGTATCTAGAATATTTGAGGGAGCTTCTTGGGAAATCTATTTTTGCATTATCAGTTCTCAAGAACATAAAGGTATATTAGAACACAGTGATGCGGCTAAGGCATCACATGGTATAGATTTCCTCTTTACTAATGTTTGTTGTATACGTGGGTAAGAGAAAGATCATTTATTTGAATTTGCTTTACTACATTCCTTCTTCCTGTGGAATTTGCTTGAAAACCATGAGTCTCTAATGCCATAAGATTTGCCAGAGTTCTTTTCATATATCCCATTCTACTTTAGATCTGATTTATAGAAAATTTACGTTTAAATTTGAGGCCTCACCAGTGTGATGGCAGCACAGGGTTCACAACATGTATGATCACTAGTGGACTTTCCACCATGGAATGCTAAGAAGTGGGTCTAAATATTACAGACAGGTAAACTTCAGTTACTGAGGTGAGCAGAGTAGTGACTGGGAGAAAAATAAAAAAGTTTTGGAATGAAGTTGTGAAGCAGACAATGATTTTCTAGTCAGATGACAAGAAGAATTTTGATATGTGTTGGCAGAGCCCTCTCATGGTGCCAGTTGTGTTTTTTGTATATAGGAGTTTGGTCACAGAGAAATTCCACTCCTAGATATAGATGCCCCTAACATTGTGGGATTTCTAGGGAATTCAGGTGCTTTGATATACAGATGTGAAAGGAGGTGATTCTTTCCTTCTGCTCTCATAAGACCCCAGCTGGAGTACCATATCCAGCTCTGGGGTTCCCAGCAAAAGGAAAATATAGACATGTTTGCGTGTGTCCAGAGGAGGGACACAAAACAGAGGGATGGAACACCTCTCCCATGAAAGGAAGGCTGAGATACTTTGAGTTGTTCAGCCTGGGGAAGAGCAGGCACCAGGAAGACCTTATTTCAGTCTTTCAATAAGAAAAGAGAGACTTTTTAGCGAGGTCTGCAGTGACAGGACAAGGGGCAAGAGTTTTAAACTAAAAGAGGGTGGATTTACATTGGATGTAAACATGATTCTTTTTTTGGGTGTGTGTGTGGGGGGAACAAGGGTGGTGGAACACTGGACCAGTTACTCAAAGAAGTTGTGGGTTGTAGTGTTCAAGACCTGTTTGGACGAGGCTTTGAGCAACCTGGTCTTTGATGGTCCCTTCCAATCCAAACTATTCTATGACTGCAATCTTCTGCACATAAAAGACTTGTGCATGTTAAAACACATTTTTTACATGATTGTAGGTCTTCAAGAAGACAAGTGTAAGTACCAGCAGATACATAGCTGCAGCTAAAGGGGATCAGTAAGAAAACATTACAGCTCTAAATGTATCCACTTGCAAACAAAAGCCTTAGAGACAGGTACTGTCACCATATCAAGACAGTCTAGTGCTCCAGACAGCTCGCTTCCTTTATGCTGCTTTGTTGAAATGATCCCTGATATGCAACTTTGGCCATGATACAGTCACACCTAAAAAGCCTCTCTGCTACTGCTTGGGGTTGGGCAGTATCTCCCTATAGGTTCTATTTTTCTTTCTTCAGGTCCACAGCATTCCTCTTTCTCTCCAAGGCATGAGGAGGGCAGAGGTGCTGCAGAAAGTGGAGTTATGGTCTCTATGCAATGTGCTGCAAACCGTCAGGAGCAGCTTCTAGGAATATCTTAGCAAGAGCAATCAGCTAAACAGTCTCTATCAACTAACGCTACAGAGTTTTAACATTGTGCTCTAATGTGATACTTGTGTCAACAATGTAGATTAATTCAAACAATATTGCCTGCTGTTACATGGTGTAAGGAGGAGTAATTACACACAACCAGGAAATTTAAGAAAGTAGCAAGTTTGAAAAGCCTACCTAAAACAGGAACATAGTTTCTTCTGAATAGAAAGGTGCTACATTGTTGCAGTACAAAGTTAAGGATCTCGATCAAAGCAAGTCATTTCCCCTAAAACATTTCTAATTTTATTTATAAATGAAGTTAAGTCACAGGGAAGCCTAGCATCTTTTAAAGGAGCATGACCTACAAAGAAAAACTCTCTACGTTATTTAATGAAGTAATGCAGGCTTGGGGTGGTATAATTATTTTCAAATTACATAGCTCTTTTTCACTCCTCCCCAGTCTTTTAGCTACCCTCCCCCCTCACAGCCACACAATTCATGCCCCTAGTAGCCTGTAAAGCCATAAAAATTGAGCAGATTCGACTTAAAAACTAGTTTACGATTGTGTTAGAAAAAAACACAAAAGAACCAATAAATCCACTGTGAACTGTTTTCTTTCACTTAAAAGAACATCACCTCTTAGGAAGGAACCAAGTTTTAAGGCTCTGCCACTATTTTAGCTGCCTAACAAAAGCTGAATACAACAGTGCCAAACCACTTTTGTAAAGAAAGCAACACAACTCTTTTCTGACTGTGTGGGTGGCTCTGAAAAGAGCCTTTGGGTTATGCTGTGTTGTGAATAGTCTCAGCAGCTTTGTTCGCTAAACTTATTTGCTTTTAGCCTTATGACTCTCGGTCTTCTTAGGCAGCAGCACGGCCTGGATGTTAGGCAGCACACCGCCCTGCGCGATGGTCACCTTGCCCAGCAGCTTGTTGAGCTCCTCGTCGTTGCGGATAGCCAGCTGCAGGTGGCGGGGGATGATTCGCGTCTTCTTGTTGTCGCGGGCCGCGTTGCCCGCCAGCTCCAGGATCTCGGCCGTCAAGTACTCCAGCACAGCCGCCATATAGACGGGCGCTCCAGCCCCAACACGCTCCGCATAGTTACCTTTACGGAGGAGCCGGTGGACGCGACCCACGGGGAACTGCAACCCGGCCCGAGACGAGCGCGACTTGGCCTTGGCTCGGACTTTGCCTCCCTGCTTCCCACGACCAGACATTCTTTAGGCAATGAAATACAACCAGTCACTCCCTTAGGCGATAAGACCGAGAATATCATACTGACGCAACCCTTCTTCCCATTTTATCCCTTCCCATAGCGGGATCAGCGCTTGGTGATTGGCTGGAAGCCGTTGATACTCAGACAACCAATGAGAAGACGGATTGCATTGAGACCAATCAGAGACAAAAACGCATCCCCCCCTCCCCCGTGCGGAATGGACCAATGGAATATTACGAAGTAGAGGCCATATATTTGCATAAGAGCGCTATAAAAAGAGGGCTCTGCAAGTATTTGGCGTCCTGATTTGGTTCTGGTAGAGAGCTGGGTTGCTCTGAAAATGCCTGAGCCTGCTAAATCTGCTCCCGCGCCCAAGAAGGGTTCTAAGAAAGCAGTGACCAAAACCCAGAAGAAGGGCGACAAGAAGCGCAAAAAGAGCCGTAAGGAGAGCTACTCTATCTATGTGTACAAGGTGCTGAAACAAGTGCATCCCGACACAGGCATCTCTTCTAAGGCCATGGGCATCATGAACTCCTTTGTCAATGACATCTTCGAGCGCATTGCTGGTGAGGCCTCGCGTCTGGCGCACTACAACAAGCGCTCCACCATCACCTCGCGGGAGATCCAGACGGCCGTGCGTCTCCTGTTGCCTGGTGAGCTGGCCAAGCACGCTGTCTCTGAGGGCACCAAGGCAGTCACCAAGTACACCAGCTCCAAGTAGATACCTGTTTTAAAAGCCGGTTAACCCAAAGGCTCTTTTAAGAGCCAACAACCTTTTCAGTGAAAGAGCTTTAATTTCCAAATTTTACTATATTTTTACTAATTACTGCAAAGAGAAATGTCCCTAAAAGGGTTTTAGTACATTAGTTATGGGGGTCTTAGTTGTGAAGGTGTACTTAAGAAGCAATCAATAGAAGTTAATGTAAGTTTATTTAATGACAGTTGTCACAGCTTGTAATGATTAAAGACATCTGGGATTGATTCAAGCACATTCAGGTGTGCTTAGTATTCATAAATGTAAGCATTCATACTCCTTTCCAAAAAAAATAATTAGTATAATTTTTTTTCTTCAGGGAAGTGAGACACATTAATTATTATACACGTTCCATAATTGTTAAGAAATTCGCATAGCTTCCAGTAGCTCCATGAACACATGTGCCCCATAAAAATGACGGTGAGGGGAAAAGACCCTGATAACTTTTTTACATGGCTCGGTCCAAATTAACTAAGCCTAAAATACGAGAAGACAGAAAGCAGCTTTGTAGATCAGAAGATAAGGACTAACAGAAACGAGGACACATCTGAGACAGGGTAGACGCTTTGGGAGGACTAGCTTTGCGGGGTCGCGTGACGCCGGGGTTACCGGCTACCGCGGAGATGGCACGGGCTGCGACCGTGCCCCGTCAGCAGCGCGGGCTTTTCGAACTTTTCCAATTGCCCAATAAGGTGCTGCGGTTTCTCTTAGTAGCCAATGACAACTGGCCACAGGCTGAGCTCCCAGAGCCGCCGGTGCTGCGTGAAGCTCCGTGCTGCTCTGCCTTTGCCGCGCACAGGAGCTCCAGGCGCAAAGCGACTCAGGACATCTGTTCCTACCGCTTCAGCTGCACCGCCACCAGGCCAGCAGGGTGCAGAAGAGGACCGCTGGTAGCTCTACCCTCCTCCCTCCCCGGCAATATTCTCAAAAAGCAGGTCGCTGAAGTCACGTAGGACCTGTTTCACAATATCGCTGTCAAGCGGAATGTCATTGCCAAGGAAGCGGAGGAGCCGTGATAAGAGTTTCAGGCCTCGGTCACTAAGATAGGTGTAGCAATCGCACCAGGTTGTTAGGAACAACGCTGGTTAAAGCACCGAGAGAAACCTCCGCGCCTCGGCGCAATACCCACCCTGAGCTACCCCTTTAAAATGTTCACTCTCTTGCGGTACTCAAAAAGAGTCAGCATTTAGAAAGTGTTTTCGCATGGAATGTGAACTTTATTTTTCCAAGTCTTAGCGTAACCACGGCCGGAAGTTTAGCGTCTCATCCACTCCACAGGCGAACGTCCCACACGGATAGCGGCGTGTGGTTAGCTCTGCTGCAGGCACGGAGCTCGGCAACGGAGTGTATCAGCCCTTTTTCGGACAGCAGTGGGTGGCTCTTAAAAGAGCCGTTGGGTTTAAATATTTCCACTTCAACACCTCACTTCTTGGGCGCCGCCTTCTTCGCCTTGGCTTTGGGCTTGGCCGCCTTGGGCTTGGCTGCTTTGGGCTTCACCGCCTTCGCCTTGGCCGGGCTCTTCGCTGCTGCCGCAGCCTTTTTGGGCTTGGCAGCCTTAGTCGCCTTCTTGGGACTCTTGGCCCCTTTCTTGGCCGCAGTGGCTACCGGTTTCTTTGCTTTCTTGGGGCTTTTCTTCACCGGAGCTGGCTTCTTGGGTTTCTTGGCGGCGCTGGCCGGCTTCTTCGGCGCCGGCTTTTTGGGCTTGGCCGCGACTGTGCGCTTCTTCGGGGCTTTTTCCTTCACTTCGCCAGGTTTCTTGTTGAGGCGAAAAGAGCCAGAGGCGCCGGTGCCCTTCGTCTGCACCAGGGTGCCCTTGCCGACGAGACTTTTGAGCCCCAGCTTGATGCGGCTGTTGTTCTTCTCCACATCGTAGCCGCCCGCGGCCAACGCCTTCTTGAGCGCGGCGAGAGAGAGCCCCTTGCGCTCCTTGGAGGCGGACACGGCCTTGGTGATCAGCTCGGTGACGCTGGGGCCGGCGGGCTTGCGGGCTTTGGAGCCGCCCGCCGCCTTCTTAGGCTTCTTAGCGGCGGCCTTAGCGGCGGGGGCCGCGACAGCGGGAGCAGCGGCGGGAGCGGTCTCCGACATTGCTGCAGAGACTTCTTCCTAATCAAAAGAAAGTAATTGGGCTACAGTAACCCCGATGCCTGAATTTATAGCGAAGCCGTGATCTGTGATTGGTGCTTTGCAGAGCCCGCCTAACTGTTAGCCAGGAAGAGCTTTTCGTCCTCCGAGTCTGTGTTTCTTCAGAGTTATAAATTCATTTTTTTTGTATATTGAGTGCCACGAAATCACCCCAGTTTCTTCGGGGTGTGAAGAGAAGACGCTGAACTTTCATTTGGGGGAATCTCTTGCCATAGGGACCCCGTACGAGAGAGAAAAGATGTGTTTAACCTCGCGTTGTGAAGCCAGACAGACCCCGGGAACGGCAAACTTTTGTTTTTCCTTCTAAATTAAAATAAAACCCGTAGATAAAAAGTCTTTCCCATAATGCAGGGTTATTCTTTAGGGGGTTTTCTCCAAATTAGGATAGAAACCGAGAGAGAAGCTTCAGTATTTTTGTTGTAAATTGATTTCAAAGAGAAGGAAGTAACACAATTTCATGGCTGAGCTTTGAATATGGGTAAAGATTCGACTCCCTTAACCATATCTTTAACTATTAAGGATACAGTATTTCTACAGAATTTCGTGTTTGGGGAAAGTAAGAGACCTGCGGAGGAATATATATAATGCTGAAAATTGTCTAGAACTTGCCAGGTCTCTGCTTTTTTTGTTGTCTTCTCTAAGGGAATAGCAAGATTTTGGTATTTTTAAAAATAGTTTCTTTTTTAAAATGAAGCTGTCAATGCCTAGTTAAAGCATGTAAACTTCAGATAAACTGCTAATTTCAGGCTTTCTCAGTTACAGTAGTGTATACTATTATTCTTTAAGACTTATAGAAGTCAGAAGCAGATTTGTAGAGGAAAAATGTTCATCAGGTATAGATGCACTATTATGTGTCACATAGCACTTAGATGTTAATGGATGTAGTTGAACCCTCAATTCTCCCAAAATAAATTAAACAATGCAGAAACCTCTAAGTCTTATCTTCTCAGCTCTTTCAGCTTCTCCTCATATGAGAGATGCTCCAGTCATTAATCATCTGTGTTGCCCTTTGCTAGGCTCACTGCAGTTGTGTCCATGTCCCTGTTGCAGTGAGGAACCCAGAACCGGGACAAAACACTCCAGATGCATCCCATCGGTGCTGATTGGAGACTAACAATCATTTCCCTTAGTACTGTTTTGCAAATAATATTTCTTAAGGCTAATTTGTGAAACCGTTGTAGACTTGAACGCTGAATGACAGTCCTGCCACTTTTTGAATTTCGGTAGTTAATAAAGGTAGCTTCAAAAAACATTGTTACCTCTCACACAGTCCCTAGTTTGAAGACTTGTCAGAGCCAATTTGAGCTACCCTTATTTGGCTCAGTGATCATGTCATCTGTGACTGCAGGACTTGTTAAGGCTAATTGGAGCCTCAGCCAAACTGCCACTTTTTTCGGTTATGGGCTGACCGAAATGTATGGAGAGTTGGCTTTCCTGCTTGCAATAATTTCCAAATATTTGCTAATCAGCAAAAAAGGACTGTACATTTTAAGGAATCAGCCTCAAAATATACATGTCTGTCCAGAAATGTCAGCCTAAAGCGCTAAAATATTCTTTCCAGCTTCTGAATGCTTTTAGATCAGATATCCTCTTGTAACCAAGTTTTATCTCTCTCCACCCATCTCTGGGAATGGGAATCATAATTAATACTAGTAGTAGTATTAAGCATAGGAATTCCAGTCATGATCAGGATTTTGTTCTACTGAGTGATGTGGACTATAAATACTTTATTTTTGATGAAAAAAATGAAGCAGGTAAATACAGAAAGGTAAAGAAATAGTAGGGATCTACATGCAAAAACATGGAAATGTAACCCTATCTGTAACTCTCACTGAGTGCCTGGAAAAAAACTGAAATGTGGTATCCAAACCAATGTCACCTGCTGTCTAGTCTACCAGGTGCCCAACACGGATAAGTGAAAATTCTTTTTTTTTGGAGTGTCAGATTGAAAACACTGGTTCAGTCAAGGATGGAAATTGAAAGTAGACTATCAATCTACTTCCTACACTTTCAGTGGCACTCAGGATGTACATCTTATCAGATGCCATTTCCTAAGCTATCAAAGGTAGTTCTAACCCATCATGCTGAGTGAAGGGAAATAGCGTGTCAAAAGATTACCTGTGATAATGTGCAGTAGGCCCAGCTCTGCATGCAGTCTATGCAGCCACTGTGTTGCTCAGAAAGTATCTGAAGAATATGGGCAAGAACTAAGCATATGATAAGGCATTCTGGATTACAGTCATGTGTTACTCAGTTTTACAGAAACAGCACAGTCTGGGGAAAGAATGTGTTATTAATATTGAATTGTACTAATTACCAGCTTAGATAAATTCAAGGAAGGTATGAATAAAACCAAGAATTTGCAGTATCCAGACATCGGTTTGTAATACATAAGGGAAGAAATTAAAAACATGCTTAACTGACTTGCTCCAAAATTAACTTTAGAAGAAGTCTCAGTAGAGGATTAAATGTTTCCTTAGAGCTGGCTAATACACTGCAGATTTTCTCTCTGTTTCATTTTATTTAATTTAGAGAAATACATTAGAGTGAAACTAATAATTAGTTTTAATAAATAAACTAATAAACTTGTTCTAGAGTGCTCTACACACAGATAGGTAGAAAGTGATATTACAATGTTCATGATTGTCAACTATGAAATTAAAATGCTGCGCCAAACAGAGTTCTACAAAGATCAGTCCTAGACCTGATGTAATTTTATTTATGACGTGAATTATAGTGTACAGGGCATGCAAATAATTGCTATTAATACCATCAAGCAAAGAAATGCTAGAACGACGGAGGACTGTTCATTTATTGAAAAATGGCTGAGAAGTTGGAGACATTGTCTTCAAAAACACATAAGATACTTCACCTGAAAAGAAATATATCATTTTTATGTAAGTTGGACAGTAGCAGTTGACTAGCAGATGAGTAGATCTGGCTCTTCAGGTTATAGTTATAAGTTAACAATGAATGAATGACCGTGTGTTAGTAGGTATTAGATTGGAACAAAAATGACAACATCTACAAGACAGATGAAGATCTTCCTCTTTAGTCAGGAATATTATAGTCTAACCTTGAGCGTTTGGCCTGGGTTTTAGTACTAAACCTCAGGTAATGAGAAGTGAACAATAAGAGAATAACACAGAAGAGCAACAATAATTATCATAGAGGCCTAAGCTATTCTCTAATAGAAAGGCACATATTCTTGAAGTTCCTTCTGGCTTAAAAAAGGCTGAAAAAAAAAGAAATTTCTTCTTAGGCACTAAAAACAGGACAAGGAAAGAAGTTATCTTTCCTCAGTACACATTGCAGGAAATACAAGAAGTAATGTTCTTACTGCAGCACTAAGGAAATAATTTCTAATATGAAGTAGAGTAACACAGTAGAAAATGTTACTTGGGAAGACAGGTTTCCAAGAGTCAGTGAAACTGAGCAACTCTTGGAAATAAAATGTGTTAGGTTGAATCCTGATGATGGGTAGAGAACAAGAAAAGATCCTTATGCCTAGGGACTGGTAATTGTTATGGAACAATAGAGAAGAGAGGATATAGGTGGACAGAGGAGGAGTGTGGGATGTAATACACTTAGTAAGGCCTTTGGAACCATCTCATACAGCATTTTCCTTTGGGATCTGGAGTATGAGCAGGATTAACAGGCTGTTAAATGGTTGAATATTGAACATAGAACAGAGTCAAAGGACTGTAGTTAACAACTTAGTGGCTGCAGGCTCTCACTAAAGAATGCTCCAGGACTGAATAAATACATTTATTAGGGATTTTTTTCAGTAATGGCCTTGATAATAAGACAAAGTATACCGTTAGAATGTGTGGATGTCACTAAGTTAGGGAGGGTAGATAGAGCCATAAGTAAGATACTCAATTAAAAGGGACTGCAATAAACCTGAGTTATGGGACAAATGAAATCTTGCACAGTTTGTCAAAGATCAAAGTGCAAAGTTCTGCTCATGAAACAAAGCAGCTACTTGCATCGGCATTGGGTAGGAAATGACTGGTCCAACCTGGACAGAACCTGGGAGTTGCGGTGACTTTCTCAAGTGCTGCATCCTTAAAGACAAGCCTGCTGTTGTGTCTAAGAAAACCCTGTAAGCAGCTGGTGTTTCCAACCAAAGTATTTGGTTTTCTAACCAGCTGTTACTGTAACAAAGACAACGCACAGCAGTAGCATCTGGAGACACCGACACAATGAACGTCATCATTTTCCAGTCTTGGCTTCCTCCAGAAACACACAGTGTAAGACAAAATCCGGTACATTCCTACAGGGATGCCCACAGTACATTCACTACTTGGAAAATTATGCCCCAGAGTCATGGTTTAGACAGGGCAGTAGTTCAGCTGCTGTTACGTACTTACAACTCTATCGGAGTTGGCAGAGTTCAACTGGAAAACTTACTACGCAGTGCAGCTCTGTAGGAGCCCAGACAAAGAGAAGAGTCCTGCTCAGTCTTGGCTAAGCAGGGAATGTTGTTCTTACAATTGCTCTGAAGGTACATCTTTCTTTCTTAATCAATGGTCAATGTATCAGGACACCTGTGCTACTTCAAATGCCAGCTTAGAAAGCAGAGTAAGGATTAAGAGAAGGAGTCAAGTGTCAGCTGTGATTGCTGAGTAGCTTTTTTTTTGTTTGCTGCCCCTTACCCAAATGCAGAAGTAGATTTGCCTGATGTGTTACAGAGTTCTGAACTCCATGGACCATCTTGTTCCTTGGAAACTACCTGGAGTGCCTGTTGGAGAATTCTGACAGGGCTTGATCCTTCATTGTCTTTCTAGGAAAAGCCCAGAGCTCGGGAAGGAAAACAACATGGGCAAAAGGGCACGTCTGCCCCCAGTTGCAGGTTATTGACTCTGTACCTCCTCTCCAATGTCCTAAACCAGCTGTAGGAACATAAGGAACTAGGTATAGTATTATCTTCCCAACAACTCAAACCTGAACCGGTAGTTCCTCCAGTCTTTCTTCGTAGAACTATTCAGCTACACAGCTACTCAGTGTGCCTACCAGCACCTTGCCTATGCCAAGGGAGCAGACAGCCTTGTGGATGGGGGTAACTGCCAAGCTTACAATCAGAAGGCACAAGTGACTGTTTCTTAAGACTTTCAAAATGGGGGAAAGAGGGACCTATGTATCTTACTAAGGTTGCATTTTGTGCATGGTGTGGTGACGATGAGGCCCATGCGAGCCTTCACCTTCCAAGGCAGAGTGAGACTTCACACTCACTACTTCTGAGTCATGCTACGCTGGCATGAACAGTTGGCCTGATAGCCGGTATGTTTTTGTGTGAGAGAAACACCTCAGAAAGTGCATTTTTGTGATTCTAGTACAAACAGCACTGGTTTGAAAGGAACTGTGAAACATCTGGACTGGTGAGGAAGAGGTGTAAGTGGTGGCAGGGCCACGCAAATGCTTGAGTGTCAGTGCCTGCCAAGCATAACATTCCTTTGGAAGTGTGTGTGCGGTGTCCCCTCCTGTGATCTGGTGTTGTGGAGACTAATCCTGTGATGCTGTTTTCCACAAAGAAACAGCATTGAGCTCCTGCTGGTTTGAAAAGCAACACAGCAGTGACTCAGACAAACATACACTTGCCCTTGCCCACAGCTGGTATGGTGCAGAGGAAGAGAGATGACTTCTCAGAGATTATGTCTCTGTGTAGACTGTCATCTGGTCTGTAAGAAGTGACTCTCTGTGCATGACAAACTGCATCCTCAAAGGTCAGCCCAGGCTGCTGGGCACAACCAAGGTCCCTATGTAGTTTTTGCATTTGCCAGCAAGTTGTTGGAAACAGTCCAAACCAGGGCTGTAGCCAAACTTCTTTTATCTCTGACAGAGAGGAGCCTTTAAATAAAAAGGTGAGATGGGGGTTTCCACCTCTGACTGTCTCAGCTGTCAGGGAAAGGGAAGGGAAGAGATTTAGTTGGTTATCAAAGAATCTATCATTAGACTGAATTCATGATCAGAGTCTCCTCAGATCACTTGTCATAACTGTCAGATAGGTAGATAAGATCAACGTATTGGGAAGCTGATTGATCTAACATTTGAATATTAGGTGACATTGTTTCCTAGTTTCACCTACGCAATACAAACCACTCCTGCAACTATGCTACAGACAAGAAATTCATTCCAAATGGCAATCCACACATGCAAATATTGACCTGGGCTTCAGTCTCAAGATAAAAGCTTTCTGTGCTTAAAATATTTCTTGCCAAAATCATATGGTCTGTTTTATCTCAGTGAGTACAGCTTTGTAGTGTAGCATACATGCTGAACTGATGGTGGGATATGTGGGCATGGGGATCTAGAGAATGAGGATGGCTGGGGTAGATTTAGAAGCCTGAAGTGTGCAAAAGGTGTCAGAACTTGGGTAGTTTACTCTCTTACTCACATGTAGAGACAGGTCCCAGTTGACCATATCTCCATGCTATCAGAGTCAAATACTCTCCAACCAGGTTGCTTTAGAGTTTACACATGAGGAGAGTTTAATGCTAGATGTCAAATATCCTTATTGAGCATAATTGTCATGAAATGGGATTTTGATTTAGCAGAGTGATGCTTCAATGTACTGAAATGGCAAAGCAAGGATAATGTAGCATTTGCAACATGTAGTTGAATCACAGCACAAACATGGTTCTCATTACCAGTCTGTATGTATTCTTTGTTACAATGCTGGACTTCCTCAGTCACTGGGAAAAAATAAGTTGTTTGAAATAATCTTAAGCCCGCTGCTCTCTTTCAAACTTTGTTTTGTTTATTGTCCAGTTTTTATGCATTATGTTGGACTGAGTCACGTATACACCATCATCTCTCCTCACCCCTCATGATGGCCTTGGCTTCCTCAGGAAGACGTAATTATTTGTTAGTTGTCTGAGGGAACCTTATGGTTCACCAGTGCAGCTGTTTCATTTAAAACCACAGTAGCTCTCCAGCCTCCCTGGTGTTAAGTGTAGCTTTCTTTACAGTACATTATTACTCAAGCTCGTAGTCTTTTAGCCCTTCTCTGATCTCTCCTCCACTGTAGGAATGTACTAGTCTGTCAAAAATGCCCAGGTTTTTAGAACAAGGGAACAATTTGTTTCTTTTCCCCATATGGTCCAGATGAGATCTACTATATTTTCAGCATGGCAGATCACAGGAGCATGATGACAGTGGAAAGCAGTATGGCCTGTTTCATTCACAAAGGACAGATTGCAATTCCATTTTTCCTTTGAAAGAGACAGAGAATATTTTGAATGGGGAAATAATGCATCAGCTGTCAATGACTGAAAAGTTGACTACCTTTCCAGAATTTTATTCACATATATTCTTACAATATAGTGTCTAACAGTATTTTTTTCTCAATATTGATTTCAAACTTAAGGCCTGACATTCTTTTAGCTTTTAATTAATGTTGTTTTTACAATCAGGATTAAATTAATTGCATACTCTAAATACTCACCCTGAGGTTATTGACACAGACACAAGACCCTACAGGAGCCCTGTACTATTGTCTTAGGCTTTAAATACATATGAAAAAAACCATCACATTAATTACCTAGACAACATAAAACCAGAATATAAGCCAGGCAGCTGGAAACTTACAAATGGAAAATCAATGCTGAGTGTAAAAATTGTGAGGACAGACAGCAAATCTTTTAAGTACACTAGTGGCTTAGTCACTTCCCTCTGTCTCACAGAATTAAATCTGTCTTGATTATTTTTGTTGTTAATCTGTCATATGATTCATATCTGTGCTAAACAAAAAAAAATTTAAGTGCTCTTGCTTGAGCACTGTCACTAGTGAGTATGAGTGGGGATTGGGGAGCAGAAAGGGAAGAATATGAAAATGTGGCATTCTGCCTCTTATGAGGCACTAGTAAGTGAAGAAAAGAAATTGTAATTAAAAAAACCTCCACAATTCTTCTGAAATCCTTCTTTAGGCTAGTAACAGCAGAAAAGATTTGAGTTTATTCACTGCTTTGTGACCACTCAGTTCTGTATAAACAGGAAACATGTCAAGCACAATGTGTTTTTTGGTCCCCAGTATCATTCTCACCCTAACTGTTCACTCCTTGGAGGAAGAGAAATGAAGTATGCTTAATAAACCAAATCTAAGCAGACTCCTCATTACACCTATGCATCCCTCTGAACCTCTACAACAGGAAGCACAGTTGCTGCAGCCTAGGTAAAAGCTGTGAAAGGCTCTAATAGGTAAAAGACAGTAACTGCTTAGAAGAGGTCGGTTAGGTTGCTTCATGCTGGAAGAGGGGAAAGGCAAAGATCATTCCTATGTTTCTTAATGTACTTCTTTTCTGAAGGGATGCAATTTAACTAGGGAGAAGAAAATCTTCAAATAAATCCACTTTAAAAAAAAACAACAAACGCCCTGACACTCAAAAAGATACAGATTTTTCTCAACCATGAAAACACCTAGAGACAGTATTAGAAACATATGTGACATGGACATATGTGAAAGGAAAATGAGCTCTTAAGCTTTTAATACGACTATAGAGAGCAAAACATTGCTCTGGTTTACAGTCCATTTCTTCATTATTTAATGGACTGAGGGAAGCTACTCCTCAGTTTAGTAGCACAGTAGAGATAAACTACTTACTAACTTATATGTTCTAATATAGCACAGTTTAAAAGAGGATGTAGAAATCACACTTGCATTTCCTACGTAAAAGACCTGAATACATTCAACCTACAGCTCCCCTCTCCTTTTCTTTTTTTTTTCCAGAAAAAGGCTCAATGCTATCTCAAAAACAAAAACGCAGTGAAACAGGGCAACAACACCGACAGGTCTGTGCCACTGTAAGAGAAGTTCGCGTGAAAACTGCATTTTTGTGCTAGCGAGAAGAGTGATGAGGAAAGCAGGGAAAGGCTGCGGGCCAGCCCCAAGCCCCGCCCCTCTTTTTTTGCAGTCCCCAACCAGGTCGGATCACAACACAGAAATATCGCGGCGCGAGTGGCTGCGGCTCACAGCTCGGAGCAGGCAATAGCAGCGGCCAAATGTCTGGCAGAGGCAAGGGTGGGAAGGGGCTCGGCAAGGGAGGTGCAAAGCGTCACCGCAAGGTGCTGCGCGACAACATCCAGGGCATTACCAAGCCGGCCATCCGCCGCCTGGCTCGGCGTGGCGGTGTCAAGCGCATCTCGGGGCTCATCTATGAGGAGACGCGCGGCGTGCTGAAGGTCTTCTTGGAGAACGTCATCCGTGACGCTGTCACCTACACTGAGCACGCCAAGAGGAAGACTGTGACTGCCATGGACGTGGTCTATGCTCTCAAACGCCAAGGGCGCACTCTGTACGGTTTTGGTGGTTAAAGCTTTTCATTCCTGTACCATCTCGACAACCCAAAGGCTCTTCTAAGAGCCACCCACTTAAACTTTGAAAGAGCTGTGTTGCTTTGAAACTCATAGAAAGAAAAAGAAATTTTTTGGATTAATTTCTGTTAATTAGTTGTATTTTTTATTTAGCAATTTGCTGAATAGATGGCTTTAAAGCAACATTTAAACGTAGCAGTACACAGACTAATATTTTATACAGTATTCTAGTTAAGTAGGTGGAGGAGCATTTAAATCTATTACAAAAGCAGTATAGTTAAAATTAATAAGTTTAGGGCTTTTTGAACTTCGGAAAAATCAGTCTTAACGGAGTTTAGCAAAACACCCTAAACTTCTCTATTTTAAGTTGAAGAATAGCCCCACTCAGGCCAGTATGGGTTGCAGGCACCTATTACTGTGTTTTTTTCCGGTAGCAGAAAATCTTTATTTGTATTTAAATTACGTAAACTCACCTAATGATGTCAGGCACATAGAGATATATGAATGTGGGTGGGACATGTCACAGCTGGTCGTCCCCTGAACTCATAAAATTTTAAACACCAGAATGATCCTAAGTCTCTTCTGAAAGTGTTTTACAACTTGTCCATTATTTATTATTTATTATTATTTGCAAATCCAGTATGGTAACGCTTAGGAAGGGCCTTTTTTTTTTCACTTTAGAGCTGCTGAGGCCTGAACAGTTCTCTGTATCCAGTGTCAGCATCAATCTTCCCTTCCCCTGAAAACCTTTCTTTCTTGGGCTCTAAGAACAACAGCAGAAATATGCAGTGGGAAAAACTGAAAGTTAGTTCATGGACTACAAAGCTTTTATTTCAAGAAGTAACAGCCTGGGAATACTTGTTATGTTGAAGAAAAATCAAAGTCGTTGAAAACACAATCTCTTGAAATAGAGCATTTTCACATGCAATTTATCTCAATCCATAAAGCATTTACCATAGCATCTAACCTAATATTTTCTGCTGTTTTCCAGATGAAGTAAATCTATATAAAAAATCCTAAGGAAATAAAAAAAAAACCACTACTCACACCCCCTTAAAAAAAAACCAAACCAAACTCCAAACCACCACCACCACCACACAAAAAAACTTTTAAAACCTCAAATCAAAGATTCATAGAATGCCAGGTAGAAAGGGACCTCAGGGATAATCAGTTTCTAATCTTTTAGGTGATTTACAGTTTAAATGAGATGGCGCAGATCATGTCAAGCATAGAATTCATAGACATCTCACTGAACTGGAACAAAAATAAAAACAAACACGAATCTTCCATGCTTTCAGAACAGCATAATTTACAATTATTCACATCCCTTTTTAACGATAATTATTAAGTTCTGCATTTTTGACATAGATTATTAAAAAATAAAATCGATAAAACCTAAACCAAGAGCGACGAGTACAAGGCGGGGGAGGGTGGGAGCCGTTGGACGGTTAGGGACAATGCGCGCTTTTCCAGGCGGGCTTTTCGAATTTTAATGTAGCCAATAAGAAAGGCGCGTTACCGCCAGCCAGTCAGGGAGGAGTACACCCTATAAAAGCCGCCACGACAACTGAACGCAGCAGCTCAAGGCAGTAACTTAAGTGGCAGTTGGTCTATCTGATAGCCATGGCTCGCACAAAGCAGACGGCTCGTAAGTCGACAGGCGGGAAGGCGCCCCGCAAGCAGCTGGCCACCAAGGCGGCCCGCAAGAGCGCGCCGGCCACGGGCGGCGTAAAGAAACCGCACCGCTATCGT
Source organism: Dromococcyx pavoninus (assembly GCA_033558185.1). NCBI lineage: Eukaryota > Metazoa > Chordata > Aves > Cuculiformes > Neomorphidae > Dromococcyx > Dromococcyx pavoninus. The sequence goes on along the minus strand of JAUMJL010001550.1, from coordinate 28,258 downwards.
CCCGGCACGGTGGCGCTGCGCGAGATCCGGCGCTACCAGAAGTCGACGGAGCTGCTGATCCGCAAGCTGCCCTTCCAGCGCCTGGTGCGCGAGATCGCGCAGGACTTCAAGACCGACCTGCGCTTCCAGAGCTCGGCTGTGATGGCGCTGCAGGAGGCGAGCGAGGCCTACCTGGTGGGGCTTTTTGAGGACACCAACCTGTGTGCCATCCACGCCAAGCGCGTCACCATCATGCCCAAGGACATCCAGCTGGCCCGCCGCATCCGTGGTGAGCGCGCCTAAGGCTCCCTGTCTCTGGTCCTTCATTCCTGCACTCTAAAGGCTCTTTTAAGAGCCACCACATTGCACAAGAGAGCTGTGACACGGTCTTTTTTCATATTTTGATATAAAAGAATTATCTTCAAGTTCTTTTAAAGTAGTGTAAGATTTTGAGACTGTAAGTACTAATATTCCTAGCATTTAACCTGTCCCAACCTTGCCAGCTCTGTGCTTAGCTGATTTCTTTGCATGCTCTTATCAAGAGGCCTTTGCAATTAGATACTGCAATTGCAGTGAAAGCATAAGTATTCCTAGGCAGCTACCTCTAAACTGCTTGATTTTTCAAGCAGACTATTACATACTTTTATTGTGAGGGACCTGGAAATAACTAATTGACTGACTATACAGAAAATAAATGCACAAATCAGAAAAAGGAGTGCTCTGGCAAAGTAAATGAAAAGTACTTCTCATTTAATAATCTCTGCAAAAGCAGTAGTCCTGATTTAAAAAGAAGAAAGTAGATGAGGACAGAAATCCTATGGTGATTTTTGCCCTCCTCAGAATGAATTTATTTCCAAGAGTTTTTAGGGAGCAATGCAGTATTTCACTTTAAAGCCATAAGGAAGGTATAACGTGTTAATGTTGGATGAGAAGCTTTGGACAAGAAAAATTGATGGAAAGGTACTGTCATTGGTCTTACTAGGATATAGTCTAAAAATCCTAACATGGTACTAGATATCTGAGAGCTATACCTCTCTAAGTATGAGATGAATAAAACAAAAGTGTTTTTTTTTTTTTTTCTGTATGACTGTGAGGAAATGGTGAGTGGAAGATAAAGGAATGAAGGAGACCCTGGAAAAATCAAAAAGAACCTGCTGGATGTTCTTAGGCATTGTGTACTTCCGTTTTCCAAGTAAATGGAGAACACTCACATGGGAAATTCTTGTGGTTTTTATCTGGGACCAAAACAGCTGGGGGAAAGTAAACAGCTCTCAAGCATAACCAATGAGAGGCCTGTATGAACTGTGCTTATACAATTTTGAGAGTTGAGGGCAAGTGTATTGTGTTTGATGATTAAAAAAAAAAGGGAGAGTCAGTAAAGAAATGCACAGGGGGACTCAAATGTCCAGATTTACTAGAATTTAGTTGATTCATGAAAGTTTTGTAATCAGGAAATTACAACTGGCCTTTAGTTCACTTCAGTTTCGTGGCTGAAACAGCCTTACAGACTGTGGCTGTTTTAATATTTTAGAGAAGTCATCTTTTCTATACATTCACAAGCAAAACATTCAGAGGAGAACCCTGTGGGTTTTTTTTTCCTTCTTTTTTGCCACAGCAGCTTGCCCTTGATAAAGGAGCCTGGCCTATCCAATATGCTTCTGTAAATGTTACCAGCCAAACTGGTCTGAAATGAAAATTCAGGTATTTGATTTTGGCACCTGGGGAACCCTGTGAGTGGTGTCATAGAGTGCAATTCAGAAACTACACAGGAGGTAAAACATGCAAGAAATATTAGTTGCATATGATGTAGGTGTGAATGTGCATACACACTTATATACTCCATATGTATATGCATACATATATGTGCTTTTCCTTCACTCAAAACTTATTCCTGTCAGAATCCATTCACATCTGTCTCTTAGTCTCCTCTGCCCCAGCACCACCCAGCTTTATCCATCTGGCTTTTTTTTTTTGTGGTTCCAACAATACCACATGGTGGATTATATGAAGGAGACTACTTCACAACTGGACTAGATCATCACTGTTTCTATTCTATTTAACTTTTTGTATAAGAGTAAGGAGTAACAATTTTATAAAGTTGAAAGTGGAAGTGCTCCTGCTGGAATAGCACAGAGACTGCACCTATAAATTTAAATTGAAAAGAATTCTATGATTATAACTTTGAAATTAATTGTATATGTATATTGTAAGACTTCAGTGGGCTCTACCCTACTTCTAATTGTTGTTCCACATTTACAGTGTGATATTAAGTCAAATGAAACTTTTTAGCTCTTCACTGACTTCGAGGTTAGTTAAGGTTAAAATGGAAAAAACTCAGACTTGTTACAATTATAAGTACATAAGGAGTGAGGCCATGGCGTGAATAAAAATAGCCTTACTTAGAACACATCCAGGCTCTGTAAAGAGCCTGCACTAATACCAGACTGTAGGGTCTACTCTCAAAATTAAATGAGAAAGTTATTCATCGTGACTGATAAACGGTCAATATTTTGTCTCTGTTCTCAGGTCACGTATCATTTGGGGGCATTATGTGGGAAAAAAAAATAAAAAGAATGAAAAAAGGATCACCCAAGCAAAACTTAATCTGGACTGGTTTCTAATCTCAGCAGATTTTTGCACTTTCTTTTCTCATCCATCCAACTACTACCCATGACAGACTGTCTATAACACAGTGAGCATCTCTAAGAGGAAGAATCCAAATGATGCTCCAAAGCCTCTAATGATAACACATGACTTGTTGGCCCTCTGATAACTCCCTTCAATGCTACCCAGCACTCAGGACTGTGACATCCCAGGTACCATCTGTGGGCTTTGGCTGACGGGAAAGCTGGGAAGGTGCTTCCTAAAACAACAGGAGAAACAAGTACTACTCTCTGAGGTGTAATTTTTAACTTCCTGATTTAAAGTCTCATAGTAACGATTTGAGCTAAAGTGAGTCCTTATAAGACAGATTGAAAGCTACATACAGGCAGGATATTTGTATAAATATATCTTCTGAAGTATCCCAGATATCTGACTGTAAAAATGTGACAACTCAGCCTGTTTTCTGACTGCATGAAATCTTGTGATCACTGTCTGGGGAAGCACAAGTTCAAAGGCAAATACATGTACACTCACCACTGGAAGAAGACAAATATTTACCCCAAGATTTTTATAAAACTCTTAGTAAAAATACCCTACTCCCCCAAAATATCCAAACCAAAACCAACCAACCAAAAAGAAAAAACTAACAACAAAACAATTGAGGAAAATATGTATTGATGACTTTTTTCCCCATAGTTCTCTTTTAGCAGTGGTAACGTAATCCAGAGAAACTTGATAGGCATTCCTGTGTGCGGTACTTTTCCCTCAGTTTCTTGGCTGGTTTAGGTATGTCTTCATGCTGTGAGAAAGAATCCTCACACACCCTGTCTGTATCTTTAGCATAGGCACCCATCATTCTGAGATCAGCCTCAAAACTAATCTTTTGAGACTGATATTCTTACTCTTGCCACTAGCAAATCTTGGAACAATGCAGCAATCCTCTTTGAAGTAGACTGCCTTAGCCATGCTCAGCAGTGACATCATTCCAGGGAGCTGCAGGAAGTTTCTGCTCTTGCCTAGACCCAGCTAGCTCAGAGGGTTTAGAGAGCATAGCTCCTGAGCCTGGGGCCACACCAGAGAGAGCTGTGTCCCTCCCCCACTATTCCTGCAAGGCTGTGGGAAGTTCAGCATAATCGTAGCTATATAAACCCCTCCATTCTACCAGATGTTCTCTGTTCACTGTCCTTTAAACTAATATATTGATACCATCAAACACTGTTCCAATTTTGTCTCTCCTCCAGACAGCATTCATGAAGTGCCTGTTATTCCCCTTCACTATTAGCAAAGCAACCTGGTGAACTGCAGAGCAATTTAAGACCTCAAATGGCTTATAGGAGAAAAATGTCTGTACACAGGTAATGCAGTAACATAAGACAATAACAATCCAAACAAAAAAATTCACCAAAAAGAGGCTATAAAAATCAAAGAAACCTTTATTTTTTTTAAAGTGTGGTGGTTTAACTATAGTGCTACAGCTCTTTTTGTTGTGCATGGAGTGGCTCTTAAAAGAGCCTTTGGGTCTGTAGGCTGCCTCGGTGCCTGCCGGTACCAGGGAGAGGCTGCAGCAGGAGCCTTAGGCACGCTCGCCACGGATGCGGCGGGCCAGCTGGATGTCCTTGGGCATGATGGTGACGCGCTTGGCGTGGATGGCGCACAGGTTGGTGTCCTCAAAAAGCCCCACCAGGTAGGCCTCGCTCGCCTCCTGCAGCGCCATTACAGCCGAGCTCTGGAAGCGCAGGTCGGTCTTGAAGTCCTGCGCGATCTCGCGCACCAGGCGCTGGAAGGGCAGCTTGCGGATCAGCAGCTCCGTCGACTTCTGGTAGCGCCGGATCTCGCGCAGCGCCACCGTGCCGGGACGATAGCGGTGCGGTTTCTTTACGCCGCCCGTGGCCGGCGCGCTCTTGCGGGCCGCCTTGGTGGCCAGCTGCTTGCGGGGCGCCTTCCCGCCTGTCGACTTACGAGCAGTCTGCTTTGTGCGAGCCATTAAGAACAAGCAACAAGCTCCCTCTAGAACAGATTCGAATAAGTGAAGCAAGTACCGCAGGGGCCTTATTTATTGAGGCATCTCTTCTCTGATTGGACGAGAGTAACAGGAAGCTTATTGGTCGCCGTGGGAATCCCATCCTGGGCCCAAGGAAACCGAATTCGCCGCTTTAGGCATTCCCTCCCCCCCCCCCCCCCCGATTCCAATTCCGCTCCCTCGCACGGGTCCTTCAGTGCGAGTCATAAGGCTGGTGCAGGGAACGTATTTCAGATACAGCGGTCTCATCCCTCTTCGCCAGGCTTCTGACAGATTGAAAGCTGTTTGGAGACTCAAATTCAGGAGCTGTTAAAATTGGTTGTATTTGGTTTCTAATTTTTTTTAAACTTTGTTTCGGGCTTTTTTGTTGTTGTTTGGGCTTTTTTTTTGTGTGTATGGTTTCGGCGAGGGTGAGGTGGGTGGGTTTCGAGGGTTTGTTTTGTTTGATAGCAAACAAAGAAAAGGATTCCTTCAATGCCGCACAGAGCTCCCTCTAACAGGCACATTATCCCCAAACGCGCAAACGAAAGATCGCCTGTTGCCTCGAAACGCAGAGATAGACGCTTAAGAAATCCTGTGTTGCAAGTTTGTAGCTGGAACAAGTATGTAACAATATGTAACAATCGAGATGTGACTTTTAAGCTTTTTCTCATAGTTTTATTTTCACTAGACAAAAGGCATAATTGATCGTAAGTATCATCAAGCTAAATTGTGACTTTGAGAACACTTAGACAATGAACATGTTTACCAAATGAAGAGTTTAAAGGGAATATAATATTATTCAATTATTCAATTTCCTGCTACTAGTTAAGGCGTGAGAAAACCTGAAGAGACCACGAATATTTATTTCCAGCTGTTGTTTACAAGTGGTCAATGACTACCGAAAGTTTTATATAAACCCAAGAAATGAGGGGGTGTTGCAGGTTTTTTTCTGCTTTGACTATTGAGCATTTGCTACTCTCTCAAGGACATTGTGTTTCTGTTTGGGTTTGTGTCAGGTTTTCTTGTGGTTTTGTTTTCGGTTTATATTTTTCTCCCACCTTTCTTCTGGGAAATGGGGGTAACAAAACACTGCTTTAGAAAATCTCCCACTTTGGGAGCCTTCTCTCAATGCGAGAATGAGAAAAGCGTTCACACAAGGCACAATTTGACTCAGTTTTTTCAAAATCTGTTGCCAGGAACATAATTTTTGTTCATGTCCGTCTCCCTATGCCCCCCCATATGTATACTAGATTCTCTCCTACAATCGCTTTTATAACCAAAAATAAGTTATTAAAAAGGAACTGATGACTGGTAATAGTAAGGAAAACTTTATTTAGCAGAAATTAACCCTCCATTCATAACAATTCAGTTTTCTTTTTTTCCCCAAGGTGATAGAGATTTCCCTTTCTCCATAGTAATGGATTGTCCCTCAGTTAAAGTTTGAAAATACAAGACATTGAGGAATATTCCAGGTACTGGTGCTTCAATCAGCCAAGATTAAGAGGACAAAGCATTCAGGTTTGATTACAAAGAGCACTTCAACTGTGGCGGAATACAAGCTCCGAAAAGCAATTTCAAGAATATGCAAAGGAAAAAAGCATACACAAAGACATCTTCACTATTAATGGCAAAATTTAATCATTAGATTATCACACATCTAATCAAAAAGCCTTTATCAACACGTAAATCTGTTCTTATAAGCTTTGGAAAATCTACAGTGGATGCTTCAGGGGTTCTTTCAATGTCACAGCTCTTTCTTAGAAGAAGTGGGTGGCTCTTAGAAGAGCCTTTGGGTTGTCGAGATGATACAAAACTTTTCGTTTAAAATCTCTAACCACCAAAGCCGTACAGAGTGCGCCCTTGGCGTTTGAGAGCATAGACCACGTCCATGGCAGTCACAGTCTTCCTCTTGGCGTGCTCAGTGTAGGTGACAGCGTCACGGATGACATTCTCCAAGAAGACTTTCAGCACGCCGCGCGTCTCCTCATAGATGAGCCCCGAGATGCGCTTGACACCGCCACGCCGAGCCAGGCGGCGGATGGCCGGCTTGGTAATACCCTGGATATTGTCGCGCAGCACCTTGCGGTGACGCTTTGCACCTCCCTTGCCGAGCCCCTTCCCACCCTTGCCTCTACCAGACATTTCGCCGCTGCTGTTGCCTGCTCCGAGCTGTGAGCCACAGCCACTCGCGCCGCGATATTTCTGTGTTGTGATCCGACCTGGTTGGGGACTGCAAAAAAGAGGGGCGGGGCTTGGGGCTGGCCCGCAGCCTTTCCCTGCTTTCCTCATCGCTCTCCTCGCTAGCACAAAAATGAGGTTTTCACGCGAACTTCTCTTACAGTGGCACAGACCTGTCGGTGTTGTTGCCCTGTTTCACTACGTTTGTGTTTTTGAGACAGCAAAGACATTGAGCCTGTGTATATTGTAATTTCTTTTTTTAAGCTCTGATACATCATACTCATTTAGATATAAATATTCATAGAAAGGTATCCCCGTTACTGAATCTTTTAAGTTACCCTTTGATTTTTTTACTGTGATTTTTCACTGAAAGGGTGATTGGCCATTGGAATGCGCTGCCCAGGGAGGTGGTGGAGTCGCCGACCCTGGAGGTGTTTAAGGGGAGATTGGATGAGGCACTGCGTGCCATGGTTTAGATGATGGTTGGTGTTAGTGTTGGTGTTGGTGTTGGGTTATAGGTTGGACTTGATGATCTCAGAGGTCCTTTCCAACCTTATGATACTGTGATACTGTGATTTTTATTTTTTAATATAGGTATGTGTTTCGTGTTGTAATTTCTTGTGTGACTTCGGTGTTTTTAACAGCCACTTCCTCAAGGGTTTTTAATGGAAGGTCTTGCAGCAAAATCTGTCCAATCATTTTTCTGAGAAATCCTGTCCCTCCTTCAATCTCTTTTTAATTTCCATTTCTTACTGTTTCTGAATGTTTTCTCAAGGAAAGTTTAGCTGTAAAGGTACATTAATCAAGAGTTTTAACCCTTAAACTCTCCACTTTAATTTCTTTAAGGTAAAATTATTTGTTTGGGTGAATATTTTTACAACATTTTCTGTTCTTATATTGCATAGACAATTATGCAGCTAATTTTTAGAGATTAGAAAAAAAAAATATGTTTTGTCCTTCAGGGGAAGGTATTCAACTCTGGGTTTTCTTTTTTCGGGGAGGAAAATCTTCTAAGTTTGTATTGTGTAAAATAAGTCACAAAAATCGCTGTAATAAACATTCGATAGTTGACTTTGGACCTGAAAATGATCAAGGTGAAAAAAATATGTTTCCAGCATTGAGAGTCTGCTGCCCTCTCATGGACGTTGTTTTGGTTTGGTATTTTCCCTCCTTCGAAACAGGCGTCTTTGTACAATCTATCTTTGTACAATCTATCTTTGTACTCATAAAGATACAGTGTTACAGTAATCATTGAGTTTCCAATTTTGCGTTTTAATCATCGGACTACACATCTGCTCTCCCTATCTCCACTGTCCTGTGCTCCTGCAGTTTTCAGATGTCACCCAGCACATTTTGGTGGCCACCTGTCTGCTACAGGGCCAGGACTCTGCTCCTTTGGCTGCAGGACTGTAATATTTAGTCACCACCTGGAAACACATTTGACCAACAACACTCTGCTGCTGGGGTTTAACAGGTGTCCCAGTCACTAGATGACTTGAATTCAAAGAAAAATACAAAATAAGATTTTTAAAGTAATAATTACAGAGGAGTCAAATAATTATAAAAGAGATGAATATTATGAAAATTATATTATTTGATTGTTCATGGCAGCAGAACTGCCTCTCCTTGTCCTGTCTTCTGAAGGTGTGAACTTATTTTCCTAACATTTTTTCTTACTTCTCTCTGATCCTGGCAACTATAGTATATAACACATTAAAAATACTTTTTAGGTTTGGTGTTTTACAGGTAGCCAAATATTTCCATTCCTTTTTCCCACAAGTGTTTACTTGAGAGTTTTTCTAGATTATTTCTGTAATTGTAATGACATCACAGTTCTCTTTATTTATGTGAAATTGATGAGCCCTATTGTCGGAGAGCCCCTTGAGTCACAGACTTATCCTCACAGAGGTAGAGTCAGTGCTCACTTTATTGTGCTTCCACATGTTACTTTACACTCACAATTTGTGTTCACACGCTGCGAGCGTATGTATAATCGACTACTACATGCTGTCCATTTGGTATATTCTCTATGTTAATTGGTTATAAGTTTCTGTCCATGCGCTGTTACCTAGTACCCTGCAGCCCCCCTTTTTGCAGTTAGCACTTTACATTCTCTTTCTTATCTATAACTTTCCATTTTCTCATAACATGCCAAGGTCACTGTATCCCTGTTGTTTGGCAAGTAGGCAGGGTTGTGCATACAGGCCTCAAGGATCACAAAATGCCCTGATTCTTCTAAAATATTTTCTACACCCTATGGTCTTGAATAATCAAACAATCCCAAGGATTTTCCCTCTCCCAATCACTTAGCTTTTTCTATAGGGTTTTTGAGCTCAAAATTTAATATCAGAATAAGAATTCAGAATTCATTCCACTGTTTGGCAAAGGTTGTCTCAGGACTCCTTGTAGGGAGTTGTCTTCACTACAATTGGAGAAAATGGCAATAGAGCCACACAAGCCCTAATAAATGCAGAGAGATAACTCAGAATCCTTACCCTAAGGAGAAACAACTTTTGAGGAAATGCATGCTAAATGAGGTGTTTCAAATTAAATTCCCTACTTGATTATCTCCTATTTTTCTCTTGCAAGCTATCCAGAATACCTCTGTACACACCTTCTGCCCTTAAAAAAAATCTCTTATAATTGGCTTTCTTTGGTCACACTGACTCTTGATAAAGGATTAGGCTGAAACACATGGGTTTCAACAAAATTCAGCCTCTGTCCATAATATTATTGTTTCAATGTCTGAATAAAACATAAAAATGGCTTTATAATGACTGGCCTGAACAGAAATAGACAAATAAAAACACTTGTAATATTCTAAACATAAACAATATTGACTCTCTGCAAGCTTAGTATCTCTGTGATAGAACTTTCTTACACGATGTAGTGTTTTCTGGAATTTGTTAGCTGAAATTATTTCTTTTATGGGCAATTGACTCTTCAGACAATTTTGCTAACTTAAGCTGAATTTGGAGATTAAGTTTAACAAAGCAATTTCAAGAACTGGGAAAACCAAGCACTGGGATTTCGGTGACCTTGCAACAGGAAGCCTGCAGAAGTGTTGAACAAAGCTTACAAGGCAATGGAAATGCAAAGAGGTAACAACAACCTCAGATCTGCAAAGTGAAAACTGTGATAAAACACAACTCCAAAGCTTGGAAGAGTTCTCCAAAATTACGCTTGGAGGGTGAATGGGGAACCCAGCAGGAGTCACAACAATTACTTTGCTATGTTTGACAACATGTTCTGAAGAAGAAAGATCCCGAATTCCCACTGAGAGAAGTGGCTGATATCCCCCAGTGCCCAGCACTGGTCTGGGTGCATTTTCACCTAGGTAGCAGAAGAGAGTCTTGTGGCAGAAAAAAAAAACATTTTGTAAACTTGCTAAAATGTCTAGGTGAAAAGTGGTTCTGTACCGAAACTCTAGCTGGTCCGAATCTGTATTGCCATGTTAACAGCAGAGACAAGGTCTGGTATTAATGATATTCATATCCCACACTAACTTCTGGGGACTCCAGGCTTGCTGTCCCTACCTCCTCATCCATATATTATAGATGTCTCCCCACTCAACTCCTTTCTTTTGAGAATCTGTGAACTTATTATTGAAATACATATATTTATGTTTCTGCATTTGTTCAGTCCAGAATATAAGGGTTTTTTTTTCCATGCCTTTTTTCAGTTTAGGGTGCTCGCTACTACTGAGGACATGCAACAGTATTATATCCCTATTTTAAACATTGTTGCACCTGAACAAACATCTTTCAGCCTTTTACGGAAGAATAGCTTCTAATTTTCTCTAACAAATGCAGAAGCATATTTTACGTTGGTTTTGGAAAAGTTTCGCTTGAAATAACACTCCAGCTTTGATGCTTTTCAGAAATGAGCCTCTAAGAGAGAGATTTTTATTGTTTTTTTGAAGACATGCTGAGACCATGCAGAATAAGCTCTCACTCTCACATGATAAGAACGGGAATAAAAGAAACAGCGATACATAAAAAGCACAGGAATAACAGACTCGACTGCCAGAGAACAGAGATAAGGAAATACATGCACAGAAACTACCTGCATTTGTGTTAATCTGACAGGGAATCTGGCATTGTTATGACTAATGTCAATGAAACATTCAGTAACGCCATAATAAAAAAGTGTTCAGACGTACAAGATGATTTATTGTTTTCTGAGGGAGTTACTTCATTTAAACACAATTCTTGCCAGAAAGCTGCTGAGTCTGCACTGCTATATGGAGAACTTCCCTAACTCACAGATTCTTTTGCTGTTATTTTCTTTCTCCATTTCTACCTCCGTTTCTATCTGCTGGAATATCACAGACTTTCAATAGCACCATCTACTTAGTAAGTAAATCTGTGAAATGAAAAGTCAATCTCATGGAAAAGAAAATAAATGAAAGTAAATCTTCCTTATAGTAATATGCAATTCTGATCCCATTTTTTTAGCAGCTTAAACAATATTTAGAATAAAAAAAGAGTGGATACTTGCGGTTTCTCTCTCAGTATGGCCATTTACTAAGCACTGTCCGTTTTTTTTGTCTCCTGTTAATGCACCTCCTCTTTGGTCACCAGCAGCTCAGTTCTCCATGTCAAATAGTAGCACAGAATCAGATCAATCTGATTCCAGTCCACTTTCCAAGTCAGAAATATAAACAAAAGACAGAATATGTTTTGTGCCTGAGGTCCTAAAGTTCTAGTCATTATTTTACTTGTGTTCCAGGCAGTGGTGTTCACAATCCCTCAAGTCTGTAGTGTAAGGAAGTATCCATGCAGTGAGGGCAGTTTAGAAACCTAAGATCTCAACTATCCATGTTAGAATACATATTAATCTGAGCACTGGAAAAACGTGGAGTGGGCTAGGGCCATGATATAAACTATATAAAAAAGTTCAATAGATAGTTGTTGTATGGCCACAGAGAGATCCTGTAATATAATATAAAAGTTTTGTTCAAATAATGCTTTGGGTCGAAAGGGACCTTAAAGATCATCTAGTTTCAATCTCTCTGCTGTGGGTGAGGACATCTTCCACTAGACCAGGGCATTCAACATCTCACCCAGCCTGGCCCTGAACACCTTCATGACAACATCCATGGCTTTTCTGGACAACTTTTTCCAGTGCCTCAACATCTTCACAGTAAAAAAATTCTTCCTAATATCTAATCTATATCTTTCTGGCCCTCCTCTGGACTTCTTATATTATTTGGCAATTATCTCCAGCTAAGCACTATAAAGTCTTTTCAGCCGAATCCGCGGCTATATAGTCTTTGCCTGTAAAGATATTTTAGACTAATATCATGATACTTAGGCTGGTGGTCTGCACCACCACTTATGTTCAGTGATGTGCAAAGCTTCTAAGTATCGACTACTGCAATATCTGAGATGGGTAACTGCTCCAATTGAATTTTCTGGGGAAAAAAAAAAAACAAAACAAAAAACCCTGTTATAAAAATTAGAATTTTCCATCTTGCCATTCAGAAAAGGAAAGAAGCACGCTGATGCCTCCCCCAAGTGAGCAGAGAGAGAAATTTGCAACAAGCTAATAGTGAACTGCTACTATTATCTACCTGATTCATTCCAGAGGCTGAAATGTTTATTCCAGGGCCAAGGTATTCATTTAACATGGATTTGTGCAATACAGTTTTGTCCTTGCTACTGTAACTGGGATTTGCCTTTTCAGGTCAGCATGAACAACAACTTTGCTACGGCAGTGTAACTACTGTTTGACCTTACCCAGTCAAAATCTGCTCCCATCCAACTGTAGCAGCTGTATCAGGCTGCAAAATTGTAGTTGACCTGCTCTCCTCAGGTCAAAGTACAGATTTGGGTGAAACCCTTTGAGAATTAGTGGAAGCACCCTTCTCTTATGTAACTACAGGAATCTGGTAGGCACATCCTAGACAGAGGCACAGGCATGTGAGCTCAGGAATTTGGACAGTCTGTGTGGAGGGATGTGAATTTATAATTTCGGAAAAAAAGTGGAATGTGTGTGTAGATTTGTACGTTATATATACAGGAAAAGACTGAAAAATTGGATACACTTTAACAGGCAATGGAGAAGAACAGTAAGAACAGTGTTGCAGGAACAGAGCTTAAAAATAGAGGCTCTGTTTTGTATTTCTTTCCCTTTTGATACAGGGATTTAGGACGTGGATAAGTTTTGCAAAAACATGAATACTGTCACAATCTAATCCCATGTTTTCTCCCACCTGCAGAAACCCTGTTTCTGGGGAATCTCTTAGGATATACGAGCCTAACAGCAACGAACTTGAGGTCAACTACCTTCGTTTTGAGCTCAGCAGGTAATTGTGTGGAACTCTCTTGCTCGCTGGGGAAGCGGTGATACTGGCCTTGTGAATAAAAAACTAAGAAACAGCTTAACTCCCCATTGCTCCCAGACCGCTTCTCAATGCTGGCGGCCAGGCAGAGCTAAGAGAAGTGCATCGCTTAACTGCAGTAGAGGAGAAGGAAGGCGAGTACTAGGAAAAGGAGGCGGATGTACAGTTGAGGGGCGGTGAAGACGTGCGGGATGCCCAGATCTCCGCACATTTCTCTCGCGCCCAGTGCTGCCATCATGCGGCTTCCTCGCCAAAAAGAGTCCCCGGCACGCCGCGAAGGACCGATCCTGGCAGCTCCTAGGAGCAAGTTCAGCATCGAAGTCGAGGGCCAAAGGTCAGCACCGAGGACTGCTCAAAAGGCAACTCGAAACACTCGTGCCTCGCCGACCCCACCCGACCTATGATTTCCAGGGAAGGGACAGAATTGGACCGGGAGTTAAAAAGTCCATAGAAGGGAAAGCGAGCTCTGATCCAGGAAGTTCATTTGCCTCTTCCGCCGAGTGTTTAACCCGAAAAGTGCTGTGCACCAGAAAATCTCGAGAGTCGCAACCAATCTATGAGCAACGCGGGCTTTTCGAAATCGGTAGAGCTCCTGGAGGCGGGCAGGAGCACTTCCAAGCGCGGCTCTACTTTCCCCGGCTGATCGGAGAGGAACTATGGGGAGCCAGCAGCATCTACTTACACCTACACACACTTCCCGCGACTTTTTTCCCAGAGCGTTGGGGCACTGTCAGCTCTGCCCAACTTGCACGGGAACTTTGGGGTCGTACGGATTTCCCGCGGGAGTGTGCTGAAATGAGCTATACCGCAGTGAACACCGCTGCGGGGCTACTCCATACCTCTGGAGAGCAAGAGTGGAAGTTTACTGTTACCGGATTCAACTTAAGCTTAAGAGCAATACCGAAAAAAAAGAAGTAAAAACTGGGTGCACACACGCAAAATAGTTTTAGCTCTTTTTGAGAAAGCTTGGGTGGCTCTGAAAAGAGCCGTTGAGTTTATCCGCAAAGCACACGAGATTCCTGTCAAGGTTATTTCTTCTTGAGTGCCGCCTTCTTCGCCTTGGCTTTGGGCATCACTGCCTTAAGTTTGGCTGCTTTGGGCTTCACCGCCTTCGCTTTGGCCGGGCTCTTCGCTGCTGTCACAGCCTTTTTGGGCTTGGCAGCCTTAGTCACCTTCTTGGGACTCTTTGCCGCTTTCTTGACCGCGGCAGCCGCCGGCTTCTTGGCTTTCTTGGGGCTCTTTTTAGCTGTCACCGCTTTCTTGGGCTTCTTGGCGGCGCTGGCCGGCTTCTTCGGCGCCGGATTTTTGGGCTTGGCAGCGACTATGCGCTTCTTCGGCGCTTTTTCTTTCATTTCGCCAGGCTTCTTGTTGAGGCGGAAAGAACCAGAGGCGCCGGTGCCCTTGGTCTGCACCAGGGTGCCCTTACTGACGAGACTCTTAAGCCCCAACTTGATACGGCTATTACTTTTCTCCACATCGTAGCCACCCGCGGCCAGCGCCTTCTTGAGCGCGGCGAGAGAGAGCCCCTTGCGCTCCTTGGAGGCAGACACAGCCTTGGTGACCAGCTCGGTGACGCTGGGGCCGGCGGGCTTACGGGCTTTGGAGCCGCCCGCCGCCTTCTTCAGATTCTTGGCAGCGGCCTTGGCGGCGGGGGCGGCGGCGACGGGCGCTGTCTCAGCAGCGGGGGCAAGAGCAGTCTCAGCCATGGCACCTCTCACGGGCTCAGCGCAAACAATGGTGGCAGCAGCGCCGCAGCCTGCTTTTATAGCGGCTCTGCCAGCGCTGATTGGTGCGGGCCAGCCCTCCCCGCCGCCCGGCCCGGTGTGTTTCTTCACGGTCCAAAACGGACTTTTTCCTGACGAAATTTGTCGCCAATGCACCCCGTTTCTTGACAAGCGGGGAGAGGGATATCTGTCCTACCAGTGAACGGAGTTTCCCGTGGGAAGGAGCAGAAATGAGGGAAGAGAGACCCCAGAAACTCCGCGGCGTGAAGCCGCAGAGACCTCGGGAGAGAGAAACTGTGGTATTATCTTTCAAATTAAAATTTTTCGATGGGGGAAATTGGCGCAACCCGGGTGAGATCTTGTACTTTAGAAAGTCCTTTCCAGATTAGGGCAAATTCCAGAGTAGTTTGAAGCATTGATCGCAGGATAAATTGATATTGAAGCCGAGGAAGTAACACAGCTTCGTTCCGTAGTCCCAGATGTGGATGTAGAACTGGCTCCGTCAGCCAATACTTTTCCCTCCGAAATCATAGAAACCCACTTACTGTCTCTTCAGAGACTACGGTGTCTTAGCTAACAGCATTTTGGGAAGACGTTTGTATTTTAGCAGTGTGCATGAAACAGATGTTACTTTACATCTACTTAGGTATTTCCCTGGAACAAAGCACCGATGTGCCCCTGTGAGTGCTGATGTCATTGCATTTCCAATGCAAACAACGAAGTCTCTTTAGTTTGTTAAATTCAGGAGTATGCATAGTTGCAATCACCACATATCAGGTTTTAATGTTAAAAGGTATAAAAGCATTTGTCTTTGCACCGTGATTTGATAAAAGCTGTTGGGAAACAGAATCTGGGGTGTAATGAAATTTGAACTGGACTGGGAGCTAAAGCTGAAAATTCGGTTCTTTGAGGGTATGTTGTGTGTTCAGACACTTATGCAAAACTGATTTATTTGTTCTAATGAATGACTACTGAGTCTGTAAGTGTATTGTTTCGAGAACAGCATCTGGTCATTCACCTCTTTGCTACTTTCAGCAGTTAGATAAGAATTTACACCTTTTCAAGAGGTTTCCTTCCCCGGCTCAGTGGCAGCTCCATATTCCAAACAATGGATGAATTCTCACTTTATTCCTTCTATTTCAATGGCAACTTGCTGTCGTTTTAAAACCAAACAGTTAACAATCATATTGTGTTTCATACACTCGATACTAGGCTATCTTTAGCTCCTGTGAGCAATTCTAGTCAACACTATAATGAAGTATAACAACGTGCATGAAATGATGGTAGTACGTAGAATTCCTGCTGCCTGGAACTATGAAAATATACGAATACACTGAATTAGGTCTCCACGTGCAATTTGACAAACGACATACTCTTTTCTGATTACATGTGCTTAACTGAAAATGCTGAAGGACTACAATCAATCCATGGACAAAGAGATATTCGGTGATTTAAAATGCTATATTTTTTTCTCAGCTTGGGAAGAAATAGAGCTTTGTGAGGTTGAGGTCTCCTAGTGATTGCATTTCAAAAGTAAATACGTGTTTTGGGTGATGTGGCATTGAGAATTAGCACGACAAGTGCAAAGTGTGAATCTTCGAAACTGTGTATTGCATATTGATTAAACACAGAAATTGGAAACTAATTTTAATGCCCATTTTACCTGATTGTTATTTATAATGGGAGAGTATTAAGGTCCTCAGTGACATGACTGAGCCCTGTATCAGAACTGCTGACACTCCGATGAAAATATATTTTTTTAACCAGTAGTAGTGAACCTATGGTAACAAAGAACAGAGATCTCAAGTCCTGCCAGAAGCATTGGAGCTAAGATTTTATAACTCTGTAGTCCATTAATATCTGTATATAAGCGCTTTGGGTTTTTTTTTTTTTCCAAACTATTCACATTTCATGGAATCTCTCTGTCAGTTCTCAGGACTTGTACAACAAAGACTATTGTAATTTTATCAGTCTTTGAAAGATGCCTAGTAATCTTTTTATTTCTCCCAAATTATTTAAGGCAAATACAGACTCAGACTACTGGAAATAGAAACAGAACATTCTCTTTTTAGTTTTATTGTCATGGTTGCTTCTTGACTTAAATGGAAACTGGAAAGTGTTGAGAAATTTGATTTGATCTCTCAAACCCATCATTGATGAATTGTTTTCATTATCACCAGACACAAATGAACAGCAGCCAATATCTTCACCGTGAATTGTTCCTTCCACAATGGTGCAGCTCTTGGCTTAGTTATAGGGAAGTATTTTATTCTTCTGAGAATTTTTTTGATATAGGCCATAGCTCATAGTGAGATAAGCACTACAAAATGTTAAAAAGAGTCTGTATTTCACATTTGATAGTCATCTCAAAATTATATATTTTTTCTCATACAACAAAACATGCCTCATTGTCAGGAAATTGAACCATTTTTAAAATCACAGAAACATCATTCAAAACCAGAAGAAAACTGCTTCTCTATCTGCCAGCCTTTGTCCACGAGTACTCTTGAGAAGAGAGAAATTCTGCTGTTCAGCACACAGAAGCTCTAATAGACTGAAATTTTTAATTTTGTTTCTTCTTTCATGTGGAGCAAGAGCAGTTTCTGATACAGTATCAGAGCTAACAGCTGTTGCTCTCTCAGTGGTGCAAGGATGGGAAGGTACAGAAGGAACCATTTATGTTTAGTTACAGAATGGTCACAGTATCACAGTATCACAAGGTTGGAAAGGACCTCTGAGATCATCAAGTCCAACCTATAACCCAACACTAACACCAACCATCATCTAAACCATGGCACGCAGTGCCTCATCCAATCTCCCCTTAAACACCTCCAGGGTCGGCGACTCCACCACCTCCCTGGGCAGCGCATTCCAATGGCCAATCACCCTTTCAGTGAAGAACTTCTTCCTCACATCAAGCCTAAACTTTCCCTGACGAAGCTTGAGTCACAGAATGGTAGTGATTGGAAGGGACTTCTGGAGATCATCTAGTAAAACCCCCAATTGACAGTATAGATCTAACAATAAGTACAGGCTAGATAGAATGATTTTCCAGGCAGCAGATTCCCAAAGCTCTTTGAAGAATAAAGTGACTTATACTGTTTTTCTGCAAAATATATTAGAGTTCCTTCCAGAACTGCCGGGTTAGAATGTGAGTTGGGTGTTCTTGCCCACAAGCAGCTGGCAGTTGTTGCCCTTCGGAAACTTCAATTATGGCACAAACTGGCAGAGTTTTGTTATAATAGTGAGGGAAGTCAAGGATGCTTGCTAAACTCCAAATATACTTAGAACCTTTTTTTTCCTCCATGTAGCAAAAGCAGTACATGAAGTTCCCCAACTCCATTGATGTCAGTTCAATTCCTATTGTTGTGTAACTGCCCAAGCTGTGAGAGCTACTTTAGATCAAATTCTAGGTATTTCAACATTGAAAGGAATGCCTCTCTTGGGTGCTTAAAAGTCTACTAAATCAATGTTGTAGTTTTAGCATGAAGAAAAAAAATTAAAAAGAAAAATTTGTAACTTTAGAGCTAACATAAAATGTCAGTTGCTTCTCCTGCTGGAAGAGACAGACTTCTATTCCTCCTTTAATTTCTGAAGCTCCGCTTATCTTATAATATATTGGTGATGAATCTTTCAACTGAGCATTTGTGACACTAAAGAACAATTTATCTGTAACCTGATGGTTGCAAAATGACAGTGGAAGGAGGCAAACTTGTCAAGAGAACTTCCATCCACTTCATGGCTCTTTGAATTCTTGAGTAAATCCCCCCAAAATTACATATTAACCTTTGCTCATATAAGGAGTTTATTAGGTGAATTCTTTAGCAGGTTCTGAAGTAGAATGGGGGAAGATGACCAAACATGTAATAACTGAGTGGAACTGAAATTCAGAAAGGCGTCATGTAAGACATACACAAAACATTGATTTCTAAGGCACTAGATATTCAAAAGCACTTATATTTGAAGGCACTTAAGGACACATCTACAAACAAGGGCCAGGATAGGGCTTTCAAAGTGATTTCTACTGTTTGCAGCAGTTGGCAATCATTCTGACATTCGGTTTACAGCTCACATTTCACATCTTCAACACTGGTCCTCACTGATGAAATATAAAGAGGCCAAAGTTGTGTTTGTAACATATAAATCAGAATTTCATCCACATATAAAATCATTCCTGCACGAATTTGTTGAAGAAAAACCACCTCCAGTAATAACAACAACAAAAAAAACCCCAAATCAAAACAACAAACCCACAAACTGCGATCTCTAGGCTGGTCGTTTATGAAGGTAAGAAGGTAAGAAAAAAATTGTGAAAAAAAAAAATCATATGAAGATAATTTTGTTGCTTATTCATTTAGGTTAAAAATAAATGTAAGAAGTGTTTTCAGAATTTTCATGACTACTAACATCATATTTGTTATAGTTTCCCTATTTCTTCATAAATTATTAGCAATTGTTCATTACCTTCTAGGCAATAATATTTCTATTCATATGGGATCATATTTGAAAGGGTCCAGTGGTATATGGAGGTCCCAAATCCATTTCTAAACCAGACCAATGCGATAAGGGAAAATAAACATGACATTCTGATTCTGATGATCATATTCACTGTCAACTGTTTCAAGTGGTTTATAATCTGCTGTCTTGTTTACACCCTGCATACAGTACCCAGCATCAAAAGAATGAGAGATTAACTCTTCAAGGATTTAGTGCTACGCACAAAGGAAACCAGAACAAAACCATAGTAACTGCACCAATTCTTGGAAATAATAAGTACTTAAAAGCGGTAGGCTAATATATACACAAATGTTGATATATGAAAAACAAAGATGTTATGCCACACATATAGCAATACAGAAACATTCAAATGATGACACTGTGAAAAAGAGAAACAATTAAAGTCCAATAGATATTGCTATCAATATGTCATCTTTTTGCAAAAGTAATAAGAAAATTAAACAAGAGAACTAAGAGCAAGAATAGTTAATTTCAGAAAATTAGCTACCAACCCCTTCTGGGGACACCGTAACGGGCGAATGCTCAAAAAACCTGCTCGAAAGATTCGCTGGAGCTGCAAGGCCGACAACCAGTTCCTCAGGGGTTTAACCATCCAAGGCATTTGAGGAAGAGACCCAACAGCCCCCAGAGCAAAATGGCAGTGGGGACTCGCCCCGCCCTTCGTGAAACGAAGGATGCTCTTCCTAGGAAAGCAAAAAAAAAAAAACAACCAACAAAAACATTGACACTCAAACCCCTTCCTAGAACAGCTAATGAGGAGAAAAGATGTACTTTGTTCTCTACTGTACCAGAGTTTACCAGGTTAACACATTTTTATTTTTCTCACATGCAGGCAAAGAAAAGATCCTCACTGTCAGTCAGATATCGAAGAACAGAATTATTGATGAATTAAAGTACTTTGGTCTTCTTAAACTATCCTAAGCCACTTGACAAATTGTCTTCTGGACCATGCTGGCATGTTTGAATGTAGTCATCAGCTAGCAATGGAGGACCTCAGACCCTGAGACAAACTGTCCATGAAAGGTAAGCAACGTTAGCAGAAGCTCCATCAGCCATGGCTCCCCAAAGATAACATTTCTTTCTGAATCCATAGTGCCTGTCTCTCCCCTGCATTTAATAGTGAGTTCCACCCAGGTAGAGGTGCCACCACACTGTCCTTTCAGAGCAGTCTCTCCATCTGCACTGAAGCCTGGCTGCTCAGAGAAGTGAGCAACCCACTCAAAGCAATGCCTGAGAAACCCACTCTTCCTCCCCACAACACCCTGGTACTTCTGAGGGCTTTCTGCCCTTCACTCTTTTGCATTTGTGTCCCAGTGCCCTCAGTGAATGTTGGCAAGAGGAAGGGAGTAACATGACCATGTTTGGTACCTACAGAGGAACAAAGTGTCCTTGGGTAGTGCGTTCACAGGTGCTCTGCAACTTTCCATCTCCCTGGCTGGTGACACCCTAGGTGCTGATGTGACAGGCTACCAGGTACATTTGTGTTGGAAGGCAACCCATTTTTTTTCCACACCGGTAACGATGGTGGCATCCAGACACTGTGTAGGCTGGACTCTTGCCATTGATGAGAGCCAAAGCACTGTGTCATACAGCGTATGAAGGTGCTCTTAAATGATGCTGCCTTGCTGGTTCTCCTCAGAGGCGTGGGAGTGAACCAGATACAGGCTCCAGATAAGGCTGTTTGTGCCATCTTTCTAGATCAGGTGTACTGCGAAGTAGCAGTTGGGTGCCAGCAATATAGACTGACTGTCTTCCCTTAGAAGGCAGAAAAAAAGTTTTAGAGTCTTTCGTTGTGTAAGTGTGCTGTGTTGTAGCTTACGGTTTTTACACTACATGTTTTGAAGCTGTGCAGTCCATGGGCTGGTGCAAGAGCGGCACTGTCCCTGATTAGGATGTCATCCAGACTGCCAGAGACACTGGACAGGCTGGCTGGTGCTCAGTTTTTCCCACAGTATATAAATGAGGCCAGTCACTCAGCACTCCTGCTATCAGACAGGTAGAAAGTCAGGAATTTGGTTTCAAAACCTCATGAGAGTAACAGGTATAAAGTGTAGGCACATTCAAGAAGAATATATTTTATTTATCGTGGCTGCAACCTGCCTTGTATGAATTTGTCCAAGAAAGAAGGATTAGATTCCGTGTTAAGTGTATTAAGTCTAAATCTTGGTCTTCCTGAAATATTTTTTTTCTGTTTTGGACACTGAAAATACAATCAAGTTTTGTTTATTTGTGCATGAAATGAGGAGCAAAACATCAAGTTTAATTTTTGTGTGCTGTTTGAGATTAGCAGTTTGTAATAGATCACATTTAATTGTATGGTTAACAAGACTGTCACACAAGGCCAGCACTGAGCACCCAGAAGCATGGATCAGCCTATGTTGATCTTTATGGCGGTGAGAAGGAAAGATAAATCAGCTGCATTTTTGAGTTTACCCGGACTACAATAGGAGGCAGCTAAAAAAAAGGAAACTTAATAGTTCAAGGTACCCAGAGCTGTTGAGAAAAGGGCCTGCTGATCAACTCGGTAAACATTTGAGTAATTCTGGTATTAACTGTCCAGACCTAATGAATGCTTATTCATTAAAATAAATATCTTCCTGGGGGTGGAAGAAAAATAAGAGAGAGAATAACAAACGAGTTTAAACTCAGCAGTTGAATCAAAACTTAAGTGGAGGCAAAGGTCTAATCTCTGCTTGTTTTATTAATTCCTTAGAAGAAAACAGGCCTTGACACTTTCAATGTGTGGAAAGACTTTCAAGGGTTACCACTGTCAGTGATATCATGGATGAGAACAGGAGTGTTAATTTGCATTTGACACTAATGAAAAGAAAACGTTCTTTTACATGAAAACTGTTTGGTTTAAACTGTTCTCCCTTTTTGGTTTTGTTTTGTTGTGTTATTTTTCTATTATTTTATTTTACAACATGTGGTTAGTCTCCTAACACAGTGAGTCATCATAGCTCTGGCTTGGGTTGTTTGGAGTTTTCTTGTCATGTGGCTATGCTTGCTTCAATATTGATCCTAGCTCATGCTCTATCAGGCTAGTATTGGGGACACACAAGCTGTAACTCTGGGAGAGGACAGAGGAATAATGCAGTGTAATAGTGGTATTTATTTCTGCAGTTAGGAATACAAGCAGGGATCCAGAGTGGGGAGAAATGAAGGGACAGCATGAGTGGGTCGGCTTCGAGATTGTGCTATGCTGCCCTTCGAATTGCATTCTGGACAGAGACTTATGATCATAACACTGGAAGAACTGAGTAATTCACAGGAAACTTCCACCTCGGCCAATATTTCATCTGAGACAGGAGCCAGTAAGTGTAAGAATAACTGATATCTCATCGAAATGGTGCCTTAGGTCCTAGTGATCTGTAGGCCAGGGACTCACAAAGTCAGAGGGAATGTCTTTGAGTTGGAAAACTTTGAATGGATTTTTCCTCTGTCTGTATTGATTGCTTTCTCTGGATATAGCAGGTCTCATTTATCATGCTTTAGCATGTGGCTTTAGCATGACAAATAACAAAAGGCTGAGAGACAGGTACAGTAGGAGTGGGAAATGAATAAATGGGTAATGGACATGTATATTATATGGTATGCATCCATTTTCTAGAGGAGACTTTAATTTATATACAGTTAACACACTCTGTATGTGTGTTACAAAATGGTGCTGGAAAACACGCTTTCAATGGTGTAGATGAAGTGGAACAAAGTGACAACCAGCACAGAGAGTGAACTGAATGTCCTTTCCAGTAGCTGAAAAGGAATGAAGAAAATATATTTAAAGCAGAGAGAATGACAAGTAATTTGAAAGAACAGAGAAAAAGAAATCATAAGTCTTCATAAACAGGCAAAGACATTCCTATATAAAATACCAGAGCTGAAAGACACTGGGAAAGAATTACCTCACCATTTCATTTAGATCCCATCACTCGCACATGCTTTCCCTTTTGAATTCACTGGAACTGAGGCAATACCAAACACAAATATCTGAGATACAAAGGGCTGTTAGAGTTCACAATATCTCCCTGTGCCCTTCATTCTGAAAGGATCTCCTCTCTCTCTGGATGGATAATGATGTGTGTATTCAGTGAGCACAGGCAAAACCTCCATGTTGGAATTATGTTAATTTAATAGTCCCAGTGGTCCCTGAGCTACAGAAAAGGAGGACTGCAAGGACAGCCAGCAGAAATAAAGTATGGATTTAACAGTCATGGTGACTGATTTTGAGAGCCGTGAGTTCATACCAAAATAACAGAGAAATGTCATCACTGGCAAGGTACACTGGTGAAAACATATTACATGAAAGTGTATCTATGCACTCAAAATGATGTCAGGCCTTTGAAAAGGTGGAGGTAAACATGCACGTAGCTGACATGGCCATTTTTGTTGTACATTTCACATGCATGACTAATTTTCATTCAGATAGTGACCATTATCTAAATGGAAAGTTAATGCTTTCTTGATGTGACCAGGATGTCTGGGACTTAATATGAAGAAACATTCCAGACACAAAATAGAATATAAAGGATGTTTTCCAGTTGTAGGCAGAAAAACTCCTTTATGGACACACCAGTGATGCTATAGTCCGGCAACTAGGCACAGGTAACTTCTAGAAAAACATAAATGCTTCTTTCTAGTCTGAGGTGAATGCTTAGATGTGATTTTATTGATGCTTCAAACAGTTCTAACATTTATAAGCAAGTTTTCAGTACTGCCATTCCATCCTTGCAATATGACCTCAGAGCTATTGAAACGTGGTCGGAATAAACAACAGTTCACTGGATCTGGAGGGTGCCAACTTTCTGACAGGGGCTCGCCCCGCCCTTCGTGAAACGAAGGTGTCTGCGCCGCCGGCAGGCCTGGAACGTAAAACCGGGAAATGGCGTTGCAGGGGCACCGGGACTGAGGGACAGCGGGCGACGCAGAGCCAGAGGCAGGGACAGGCGAGGCGAAGGCCGCCGCGGCCCCGGGGAAGTGCCCGAGAGCGGCCACGGCCGCGCCCCGCCCGCGGAAGGGGTGGAGGGTGAGGCCCCACCGCACCAGGCGTGCCCGCCCCTGCTCCCAACCAGGTCGGCTCCCAACATATAAATAATGCGGCGCTTGCAATTACGGCTCACAGCTCGGAGCAGGTAGGAGCAGCAACGCAATGTCTGGCAGAGGCAAGGGCGGGAAGGGGCTCGGCAAGGGAGGTGCAAAGCGCCATCGCAAGGTGCTGCGGGACAACATCCAGGGTATCACCAAGCCGGCCATCCGCCGCTTGGCTCGGCGTGGCGGCGTCAAGCGCATCTCGGGGCTCATCTACGAGGAGACGCGCGGCGTGCTGAAAGTTTTCTTGGAAAACGTGATCCGCGATGCTGTTACCTACACTGAGCACGCCAAGAGAAAAACTGTCACTGCTATGGATGTAGTTTACGCCCTCAAACGCCAGGGACGCACTCTGTACGGCTTTGGTGGTTAAAGCTTTTCGTTCCTGTACCATTTCGACAACCCAAAGGCTCTTTTAAGAGCCACCCACTTTTTCTTTTAAAGGAGCTGTGCATTGTTAGGTCTTGCTATATTGTTTCTTTTATGCCTGCAGTCTAGCTCTCGCTCTTTCTTCTCCACCCTGTTTGTTTTCTGTTTGCTGAGCTGCAGCCGGACTGGCCAGCCTTGCACTTCGGCTCTGGATAGCTTTCTGGTGTCTTGCTGCATCATTCTCCTTTCCAGCGCGTCCACATCCTTTTTTCTGGCATCCATATTCAGAAAAGCTTGTCTGGGGTACTCCGCCCTACACGGCAAGCGCTGTGATATTTAGTGACATCTCCCGAGGCATGTACTGAATCAAAGTGCCCTGGAAACTGCCAGGACCTGAAGCACGACCTCCGGCGGCTTTGATAACAAAGCACTCAGGCCAAAGAGGTATGGCTCCCAGGCACTCCCACCTTAAAGAATCCGGGCAAAAAAAAAAAACGAACCCGACCCTGCCCCACCAAGTTGTCTATTGCAAGGGCGGTAGAGCCTTCTTGTTACCCTGCCAATGAAGGCGGAAACTGCAGTTATTACACAAAGTTTGCTTCAGCCCGCGGGGAGCGGAAGGGGCCTCGGCCTTCAGGTGAGGGGGCTGGCAGCCTCTGTAACCAAGCCCTGCCTCCGGCGACGAGCGGGTTAAGTCCCTCCTCGCTGTTTCGAAAAGCCCGCGCGGGGCGAACATTGATCGGCCCCGGCCATTCCGCGCTCCTGTCCCTACGCAGCCCTGCACCAGGCAGGCACACCCTCACCAAACAGAATAGCACAACATACCTACTCGCTGGCCGAAGCAGAGGCGCGGGGACCAGGAGGAAAACACCGACTTCCTGACCGTGCCTGAGCTCTCCGGAAAAACTGTGCCGCTAAGGCCGAAGAGAGAAGCACTCCCCGCGGCAAGCAAGCCGACACCCCCCCCCCCCCCCCCGTACATCCTTCCTGTGGCACCAACTCAGCGGCATCTCAAGCTCCTTCTCGACACTGTGGGTGGCTCTGAAAAGAGCCTTTGGGTTTCGCTTCTACGCTCGGCACAGTTCTCCGGGCACACGTTACTTGCTCTTGGTTTTGTGGCTCTCAGTCTTCTTGGGCAACAGCACGGCTTGGATGTTGGGCAGCACACCGCCCTGCGCGATGGTCACCTTGCCCAGCAACTTGTTGAGCTCCTCGTCGTTGCGGATGGCCAGCTGCAGGTGGCGGGGGATGATGCGCGTCTTCTTGTTGTCGCGGGCCGCGTTGCCCGCCAGCTCCAGGATCTCGGCCGTCAGGTACTCCAGCACGGCCGCCAGGTACACCGGGGCGCCGGCGCCCACCCGCTCCGCGTAGTTGCCCTTGCGCAGCAGTCGGTGCACGCGGCCCACGGGGAACTGCAGCCCAGCCCGCGACGAGCGCGACTTGGCCTTAGCCCGCGCCTTCCCGCCCTGCTTCCCGCGGCCAGACATTCTCGATTAACGCTCACTCCGCGATGAAACACCACCACACCACAAAAAACAAACAAACAAACAAAAAAAGTGGGTGAGTGACCTAGGCCCTGAGGCCCGCCCTTATATCCCTTCCTTTGCGCGGCCAGCGCCTCCTGATAGGCCGAGGCGCCCGTTGGGGAACGCGCACCCAATGGCGGAGCGAATCTCGTTCTGACCAATAGCGACGGGCAGAGCTCGAAAATCTGTCCGCCCGCGCTCTCCAGTGGCCAATGACGAGGTGGCGGAGGGGCGGGACGTAGTTCTGACTGGTGGCTTGGGAGAGCGGAGTTGAGGTACCCTTGTAACACCCCATCGCCCCATAATTTTTCAGAGTTCCAACAAGAGTACGTGCTTCCTTGCATCGGAAAAACACCCAAAGCTTTCTCCCTCCTGTCCCCACACTGGAAATGCACAACTTGACATGGCTTGTAATCGCTACCTGATTTCATCTAAAAATTCAGTTGGAGTTGCTCATTCTTCTACTCATCATATTGTCCTTATTTCCTTTTTACATTTATTGTTTTCATATAGCATCACTACAGTCTGAAGGAAGTGGATGCTCTGTTATTAATGTCATATTTTCGTACATCCCGTTTTTCATTAGTTTTTTCACTATTTTTAACAGCTTTTTCTCTCTCTTCTACTTTGACATTTTGTATAACGCTCAAATATTTCAATGACATTAAAAAAAATTACTTTCTTCTAGAGAAATGTTATCCAGGTTATTCTATCCATGTACAAAAAAAATATAAAAAAGTGGAATAGAAAAAATGTACTAAAGAAGTCGTAATTACTAAGTCAAACAATGATTAAAAGTTAACACCAATAATTTATGAAGGGTTTCTGGAAAAAGAAAAAAATATATAGTAAAAAAATGGCTTTGGTAGTCACCACGCAGCAGGGAGTAAAGACAAAAAGGAGAAGGCGGTGTCTGCTAGTGGCGGTTTTTTTAAACTTTGAATCCTCCAATGAGACTCAGCATGTACCCTACCGCCTATCAGAGAACGGAAGAGTCCTATATATACACCTCTCGAAGACAGGCTAGATGCTAGTGCTTCTGTTTTTTTTCGCGGTTAGCGATGGCGCGTA
Organism: Dromococcyx pavoninus; assembly: GCA_033558185.1. Taxonomy (NCBI): domain Eukaryota; kingdom Metazoa; phylum Chordata; class Aves; order Cuculiformes; family Neomorphidae; genus Dromococcyx; species Dromococcyx pavoninus. The sequence goes on along the minus strand of JAUMJL010001550.1, from coordinate 856 downwards.
CAAAGCAGACAGCGCGTAAGTCGACAGGCGGGAAGGCGCCCCGCAAGCAACTGGCCACTAAGGCGGCCCGCAAGAGCGCGCCGGCCACGGGCGGCGTGAAGAAACCGCACCGATACCGTCCCCGGCACGGTGGCGCTGCGCGAGATCCGGCGCTACCAGAAGTCGACGGAGCTACTGATCCGCAAGCTGCCCTTCCAGCGCCTGGTGCGCGAGATCGCTCAGGACTTCAAGACCGACCTGCGCTTCCAGAGCTCGGCTGTAATGGCGCTGCAGGAGGCGAGCGAGGCCTACCTGGTGGGGCTTTTTGAAGACACCAACCTGTGCGCCATCCACGCCAAGCGTGTCACCATCATGCCAAGGACATCCAGCTGGCCCGTCGCATCCGTGGCGAGCGAGCATAAACTGTTTTGCATTAAAGAAGTACTTTCAGGAAATTCAACCAACACAAAGGCTCTTTTAAGAGCCACTCCATACACAATAAAAGAGCTGTTCACTTTGAGAAACAAATTTTATCTAATGATATTTTTTTTTTGCCATTTTTGTTTAACTAATGTTTTAATCTATCGAATACAGTAATGAGGCGAAGGGTGCAACTAACGTTTTAGATATAAACAGGTCCTGGTGCTGTTGAATTTCAGTACCTTACTGTTTCAGGTTTGGGGACAGAAGTGAGGTGTGATGGTTTTCGCTAACAAAGAAACGCGTAGTGTTGTAAAAGCTCGTAGAGTTTTGGGAGGGTACGAAATCTTGAAACGGGGAAAAGACCCAGTGCTAAAAAAGGGGGAGCAAGCGTTAAAGCCCTTGCACGCTCCCTGACATAGTCACGGTATCTCTTCCTCTGCACCTCAACTCCGCT
>JAUMJL010001549.1:0-32541 GCA_033558185.1 Dromococcyx pavoninus | reverse complement strand
GTGATGTGTGGGGTGGGGTAGGTGTGGGGCAAAGGGGGGGGGGCTCTGTGGGGCGAGGGGGGCCTGGGGTGCGTGTGGGGGGGTCCCTATGGGGTGAAGGGTGAGGGAGGTGTCTACAGGGCGAGGGGGGGTCTCTGTGGGGCGAGGGAGGGGGCGTGGGGTAAAGGGGGGAGCCCTATGGGGTGGGGGTGAGGGGCTGGGGGGGGTGAGGGTGTCATTGGGGGGGTCCCCATGAGGCGAGTTTGGGTCAGGGGTGGGGGTGCAGTGTGGGGTGAGTGTGGGGCTGGGGGAGTCGCTATGGGATGATGGGGGGCCGTTATGGGGCTGGGGGTGTCACCGGGGGGCACCCAGAGGGGCCTCGATGTGGGGGGCCACTAAGTGGGGTCTGGGGCGAGGCTGGGGGGGGGTCTCAGCACCCCTCTTTGGGGAAAAGCAGATGTTTTTGGGGGCGCAGCACCCATTGAGGGCACCTCAGCACCCATGGGGCTGGTTGGTGGTGGTGGGGGAGAAGCACCCATGGGTGGGGGTCCCTGATCCCCTCCCTTGTCTCCCCCAGGAGCGCCCCCCCCCCGCCCGCGCCACCGACACCGTGGAAGTGGAGTGTGAGGAGGAGGAGGAGGGCCCCGCGCACACAGGTGGGCGCTGGGACCACCCCTGGGTGCTGGGGAGTGATGGGACCACCCCTGGGTGCTGGGGGGGGGGCTGGGAGCACCCCTGGGTGTCGAGGGGGAGCAGCAGCACCCATGGGTGTTGTGGGGGGCACGAGCACCCCTAGGCGCTGGGGGGTGGGGATAGAGCACCCATGGGTGTTGGGGGGGGGGGAGGCGGCAGCACCCATGGTATTTAGGGGGGGGGGCTGGAAGCACTGGGTGCTGGGGGGGCCGTGAGGGTGGCTGGGAGCACCCATGGGTGTTGTGGGGGCGCTGGAAGCACCCCGGATGCTGGGGAGCGCTGGGAGCGCAACTGGGTGCTGGGGGGCCATGAGGGGGGCTGGGAGCATGCTGGGGGGGGGGGCACACAGCACCCATGGGTGCCCTGGCCCCCCCCCCACCCCCTCCCACCCCAGGCGCCGCGGCGGAGCGCAGGCTGGGCCGCCCCGGAGCGCAGGAGCTGGACGAGGGCTCGGCCCGGCGGGCGCCGGCGCAGGATGAGGCCCCCCCTTCCCAGCAGCCCCTGGGGCAGGAGGGCGGCCCCGGGGCCCCCCCCGGCCCCCCGCCCCGCCCCCACCCGCCGCTGCACCCCCAGGTGAGGGGGGCACCCAGAAACCTCGGGGGGAGGGCATCAACATAGGGGACCTCCAAAGGGAACCCTTACACTACTCTATGGGACCCCCCCCCCCCCGAAGGGACCCCATTTCACCTCGGGACCCCCCCACTCTCTGGGACCCCAGCAGCCCAAAACGGACCCCCTTTCATTTGGGACCTCCCCAAAGGGACCTCTGCACCCCAAAAAAGGACCTCCTTTCGTCTGGGATCCCTTCACTCTCTAGGAGCCCCCACAACCCCCTTCCTCACACCCCCATGTCCCCCCCCCCAAACCCCTCCTGACTGCCCCCTGTCCTTCCCAAGCCCCTTCGTGACCCCCGAAGCCCCTTCTTGACCCCCCAAACCCCTTCTGACCCCCCAAACCCTCTCCTCAGCCCCCCCATCACCCCACAAGCTCCTTCCGACCCCGAAACCCCTTCGTGACACCCCCTGTCCCCCCCCAAAATCCCTTCCTGACCCTCCAAATCCTCTCCTCAGCCCCCCATTCCCCTTAAGCCTGGTCTGACCCCCAAACCTTGTCCTCACTCCCTCTTCCTGACCCCCCAAACCCCTTCCTTACCCCCCCAAGCCCCTTCTGACCCCCCAAACCCTCTCCTCACCCCCCAATTTCCCCCCAAGCCCCTTCTGACCTCCCAAACCCCTTCCTGACTCCCCGTCCTGACCCCCAAGCCCTTTACTGAGCCCCAAACCCCTTTCTGACCCCCCCAACCCCCTTTCTGCCCCCCCCCAACCCCCCCAACGCCCCCAAAATCCTTCCTGCTCCCCTCAATCCCCTTCTTGTGACCCCCTCAGACCCACCTGGTCCTTTGCCTCCCCCAAACCTCTTCCTGACCCCCCCCGTTGCCCTCCAAGGCCCTTTTGACCCCCCCCCCCCAAACCCCTTCCTGCCACCCCCAGCCCCCCCAAACCCCCTTCCTTCCCCCCAGCCCCCCCAAATTCCTTACTGACCCTCCCTGCCCCCCTCCTCAACCCCCTGTGCCCCCCAAACCCCTTCCTGACCCTCTGCCTCCCCCAAAACTCTTTGTGACCCCCCCAAACCCTTTCTGACCCCTATACCCCCCCTCACCTCCCTGTGCCCCTTCCTCACCCCCCCGTGCCCCCCTCCTCACCCCCCCCAGTGCCCTCCCTCACGCTGTGACCCCCCCTCATGCCATGCCCCCCCCTCATGTCGTGCTCCCATCGCCCACCTCATGCCGTGCCCCCCTCCTCACCCCATGTCCCCCCATGCCCCCCCTCACCCCAATGCCCCCCAGTGCCCCCCCTAACCCCCCCCCGTGCCCCCCCCCAGGTGCCCCCAGGCAGAATGACGGGCAGCAGCCCGGTGTCCCCGGCCTCCTCGGGCTCCCCCGGCAGCGTCTCCCCTCCGGCCTCGTCGCCCGCCGGCCCCCCCCGCCATGATGGCCCCCCTGGAGCCCCCCCGGAGCCCCCCAGCCTCTGGGACAAGACGCACGCCGAGATCGCCGAGCAGGCCAAGCACGTAAGAGCTGGCACTGGGGGGTTTGGGGGGCACCTGGGGGGGTTTGGGGAGCTCTGGGAAGGGGGTTGGGGCTACCTGGGAGAGGTTGGGGGCACTTTGGGGGAGTTTGGGGTACCTGAGGGAGGGTTGGGGGGATCTGGGGGGCACTGGGAGGGGGCTTGGGAAACATTTTGAGGTGGTTTGGGGGTACCTGGGGGGAGTTGGGGAGCTCTGGGAGGGGATTTGGGGGGCAGTTTGGAGGGTTGGAGGTCACTTGTGGGGGTTTGGGGATACCTGGGGGGGGGGTTGGGGATACCTGTAGGGGGTTGGAGGTCACTTGTGGGGTTTCAGGGTCCTTGGGGGTGGGGGGACCTCTGGGAAAGGGGTTTGGGGGGCCCTTTGGGGAGGTTTGAGGGTACCTGGAATGGGTTGGGGGCACTTTGGGGCAGTTTGGGGGTACCTGGGGGGGGGGGCACTTTGGGGGGGTTTGGAGGCCACTTGTAGTGGTTTGGGGGGGACCTGGGGGACACTGGGAGGGGGTTTGGGGGGCACTTGGGGGTGTTGGAAGTCACTTGTGGGGGTTTGGGGGAGCTGGGGAGCTCTGGGAGGGGATTTGGGGGGCACTTTGGGGAGGGGGTGGCTGTGGGAGGGGTTTTGGGGGTCTCTTGAGGGAGTTTGGGGGCCACTTAGTGGGGGTCTGGGGGTCACTGGGGGGGAGGGGGTCTGTGAGTCACTTGTGGGGGTGTCTCGGGGTCAGTTGGGGGGTTCTGGGGGTCACTGAGGGGGGTCGGAGGTCACAGGGGGAGTTCTGGGGGTCACGGAGGGGGTCTGGGGGGTCACTGGGGAGGAGTCGGGGTCACTGGGGGGGGGCTAGGGATCACTGGAGGGTGTGGGGGTCACTGGGGGCCACTGGAGGGGGTCTGGGGGCCACTGGAGGGGGTCCGGGGACTACTTAGTGGGGGTCTGGGGGTCACTGGGGGAGTTGGAGGGTCGGGGGGGGGGTCACTGGGGGCCACTCAGGGGTTGGGGGGGAGGTCTTGGGGCCCCTTGTGGGATTCTGGGGGTTCTGGGGGTCACTGAAGGGGGTCTGGGGGTCACTGGGGGAGTTGGAGGGCCGGGGGGGGTCACTGGGGGCCACTCAGGGGTTGGGGGGGTCATGGGGAGGTCTGGGGGTCCCTTGTGTGATTCTGGGGGTCACTGAAGGGGGTCTGGGGGGCACTGAAGGGGGTCTGGGGGGGGTCTGGGAGTCACTCGTGCGGGGGATTGGGATTGGTTGGGAGGTTCTGGGGGTCACTGGGGGTGTCCAGGGTCATGGGGGGGGTCCGGGGATCACTGGGGGGGGGAGGGTCGAGGGGTCACGGGGTGTCTGGGGTGACTGAGGGGAGTTTGGGGGTCACCGAGGGGGGGCGGGGGGTCCGGGGTCCCGGAGCGGCGGGGGGTCTGGGGGGCTCCCTCGGGGTTCAGTCGTGGGTCTGCCCCCACCCTCACCCTTTTCCCCCCCCCCACCCTTCCCCAGGAGGCGGAGGTGGAGCACCGGGTGGCGGAGATGAAGCGCGAGGGGTTCTGGTCGCTGCGGCGCCTGCCCAAGGTGCCCGAGCCCGCCCGGCCCAAGGTGCACTGGGACTTCCTCTGCGAGGAGATGCAGTGGCTCGCGGCCGACTTCGCCCAGGAACGGCGCTGGAAGAGGGGCGTCGCCCGCAAGGTACCCAAGAGGGGGGGCTCTGGGGGCACCTGGGGGGCGTTGGAGGGGCTCTGGCAGAGGTTCGGACCCCTGGAGAGCTCTTGGTGGCATCTCAAAGGGTTTTGGGGGCATCTGGTGGCATCTGAGAGGGGTTTGGAGGGGCTTTGGGAGAGGTTCAGACCCCTGGAGAGCTCTTGGTGGCATCTGAGAGGGCTTTGGAGGAGCTTTGGGAGAGGTTCAGACCCCTGGAGAGCTCTTGGTGGCATCTCAGAGGGGTTTGGGGGCCTCTGGTGGCATCTGAGAGGGCTTTGGGTGAGCTTTGGGAGAGGTTCAGACCTCTGGAGAGCTCTTGGTGGCATCTCAAAGGGTTTTGGGGGCCTGTGGTGGCATCTCAGAGGGGTTTGGAGGAGCTTTGGGAGAGGTTCGGACCCCTGGAGAGCTCTTGGTGACATCTCAGAGGGGTTTGGGGGCCTCTGGTGGCATCTGGGAGGGCTTTGGAGGAGCTTTGGGAGAGGTTTGGACCCCTGCAGAGCTCTTGGGGGCATCTCAGAGGGGTTTGGGGGCCTCTGGTGGCATCTGAGAGGGGTTTGGAGGGGCTTTGGGAGAGGTTCAGACCCCTGGAGAGCTCTTGGTGGCATCTGAGAGGGCTTTGGAGAAGCTTTGGGAGAGGTTCAGACCCCTGGAGAGCTCTTGGTGGCATCTCAGAGGGGTTTGGGGGCCTCTGGTGGCATCTGAGAGGGCTTTTGGTGAGCTTTGGGAGAGGTTCAGATCCCTGGAGAGCTCTTGGTGGCATCTTGGAGGGGTTTGGGTGCCTCTGGTGGCATCAGGGAGGGGTTTGGAGGAGCTTTGGGAGAGGTTCAGACCCCTGGAGAGCTCTTGGTGGCATCTCGGAGGGTTTTGGGGGCATCTGGTGGCATCTGAGAGGGGTTTGGAGGGGCTTTGGGAGAGGTTCGGACCCCTGGAGAGTTCTTGGTGGCATCTCAAAGGGTTTTGGGGGCATCTGGTGGCATCTGAGAGGGGTTTGGAGGGGCTTTGGGAGAGGTTCAGACCCCTGGAGAGCTCTTGGTGGCATCTCGGAGGGTTTTGGGGGCCTCTGGTGGCATCTGGGAGGGGTTTGGAGGAGCTTTGGGAGAGGTTCAGACCCCTGGAGAGCTCTTGGTGGCATCTCAGAGGGGTTTGGGGGCCTCTGGTGGCATCTGGGAGGGGTTTGGAGGAGCTTTGGGAGAGGTTCAGACCCCTGTAGAGCTCTTGGGGGCATCTGAGAGGGGTTTGGGGGCCTCTGGTGGCATCTGAGAGGGCTTTTGGTGAGCTTTGGGAGAGGTTCAGACCCCTGGAGAGCTCTTGGTGGCATCTTGGAGGGGTTTGGAGGAACTTTGGGAGTGGTTCGGACCCCTGTAGAGCTCTTGGGGGCATCTGGGAGGGGTTTGGAGGAACTTTGGGAGTGGTTCGGACCCCTGTAGAGCTCTTGGGGGCATCTGGGAGGGGTTTGGAGGAACTTTGGGAGTGGTTCGGACCCCTGTAGAGCTCTTGGGGGCATCTGGGAGGGGTTTGGGGGCCTCTGGTGGCATCTGGGAGGGCTTTGGAGGAGCTTTGGGAGAGATTCGGACCACTGGAGAGCTCTTGGTGGCATCTTGGAGGGGTTTGGAGGAACTTTGGGAGTGGTTCGGACCCCTGTAGAGCTCTTGGGGGCATCTGGGAGGGGTTTGGGGGCCTCTGGTGGCATCTGGGAGGGCTTTGGAGGAGCTTTGGGAGAGATTTGGACCACTGGAGAGCTCTTGGTGGCATCTCAGAGGGGTTTGGGTGCCTCTGGTGGCATCAGGGAGGGATTTGGAGGAGCTTTGGGAGTGGTTCGGACCTCTGTAGAGCTCTTGGGGGCATCTCAGAGGGGTTTGGGGGCCTCTGGTGGCATCTCAGAGGGGTTTTGAGGAACTTTGGGAGAGGTTCAGACCCCTGGAGAAGTCCTGGTGGCATCTGGGAGGGTTTTGGGGGCCTCTGGTGGCATCTGAGAGGGCTTTGGAGGAGCATTGGGAGAGGTTCAGACCCCTGGAGAGCTCTTGGTGGCATCTCAGAGGGGTTTGGGTGCCTCTGGTGGCATCAGGGAGGGGTTTGGAGAAGCTTTGGGAGAGGTTCAGACCCCTGGAGAGCTCTTGGTGGCATCTCAGAGGGGTTTGGGTGCCTCTGGTGGCATCAGGGAGGGGTTTGGAGGAGCTTTGGGAGAGGTTCAGACCCCTGGAGAGCTCTTGGGGACATCTCAGAGGGGTTTGGGGGCCTCTGGTGGCATCTGAGAGGGGTTTGGAGGGGCTTTGGGAGAGGTTCAGACTCTTGGAGAGCTCTTGGTGGCATCTGAGAGGGCTTTGGGTGAGCTTTGGGAGAGGTTCAGACCTCTGGAGAGCTCTTGGTGGCATCTCAAAGGGTTTTGGGGGCCTCTGGTGTCATCTGGGTGGGCTTGGGGCTGCGCTGGGCGCCCCCACCCATGGTGTCCCCTCCGCAGGTGGTGCGGATGGTGATGAGGCACCACGAGGAGCAGCGGCAGAAGGAGGAACGCGCCAAGAGGGAGGAACAGGCCAAGCTGCGCCGCGTCGCCGCCGCCATCGCCAAGGAGGTCAAGCAGTTCTGGACCAACGTGGAGAAGGTGAGACCCTCCCTGGGCTACCAAACCCCCCCCCCCCCCCCCCGGGTGGCCACCGAGTGCTGGGGCACCCATGGGTGTTGGATGGCATCTCTGTGGTTGCCCTTGGGCCACCAGCCATGTTTGGTGACCCACGGATGCTCTTGGTTGGCCGTTGGTGCCCCATGGTGGTCCTTGGGTGCTGTTGGGTGCCCTGTGGTGGCCGTTGGGCGGCCCAAGGCCACCCCTGGTGCCCCACAGTGTCCGTTGGGTGTCTGTTGGGTGATGTTTGGTGACCCATGGATGCTCTTGGGTGGCGTCTGGTACCCTGTGGTGGCCATTGGGTGCTGTTGGGCGGCCTTTGGTGACGCTTGGGTGATCTGGGGTGACCTTTGGTGCCTTGTGGTACCCCACAGTGGCCGTTGGGTGCTGTTGGGTGGCCCCAGGTGCTGGGTGATGCCCCACAGTGGCCGTTGATTGGCCCCTGGTGCCCCGCGGTGGCCATTGACTGGCCCCATGATGGCCCCTGGTGCCCCGCGGTGGCCATTGACTGGCCCCATGATGGCCCCTGGTGCCCTGTGGTGGCCGTTGGGTGGCCCCAGGTGCCCTGTGGTGTCTCTTGATTGGCCCCTGGTGTCCTGAAGCGGTCGTTGATTGGCCCCTGGTGGCCCCTGGTGCCCCGCGGTGGCCGTTGATTGGCCCCTGGTGCCCCATGTTGGCCATTGATTGGCCCCTGGTGCCCCGTGGTGGCCGTTGATTGGTCCCTGGTGCCCCTTGTGCCCCGTGGTGGCCGTTGATTGGCCCCTGGTGCCCCTGGTGTCCTGAGGTGGCCATTGATTGGCCCCTGGTGCCCCATGTTGGCCATTGATTGGTCCCTGGTGCCCCGTGGTGGCCGTTGATTGGCCCTTGGTGCCCCTGGTGCCCCGCGGTGGCTGTTGATTGGCCCCTGGTGTCCTGAGGTGGCCGTTGATTGGCCCGTGGTGGCCCCTGGTGGCCCATGTTGGTCATTAATTGGCCCCTGGGGGCCTCTTGTGCCCCGTGGTGGCCGTTTATTGGCCCCTGGTGCCCTGTGGTGGCCATTGATTGGCCCCTGGTGCCCCATGTTGGCCATTGATTGGCCCCTGGTGCCCCGTGGTGGCCATTGGTTTGCCCCTGGTGGCCCCTGGCGTCCCATGTTGGTCATTGATTGGCTCCTGGTGCCCCGTGGTGGCCGTTGATTGGCCCCTGGTGCCTCACAGTGGCCGTTGATTGGCTCCTGGTGGCCCATGTTGGCCATTAATTGGCCCCTGGTGCCCCATGGTGGCCGTTGATTGGCCCCTGGTGGCCCCTGGTGCCCCGCGGTGGCCATTGATTGGCCCCTGGTGCCCTGTGGTGGGCATTGGTTGGCCCTTGGTGCCCCTGGTGCTCCGTGGTGGCCATTGATTGGCCCCGTGATGGCCCCTGGTGCCCTGTGGTGGCCGTTGATTGGCCCCTGGTGCCCCTGGTGTCCTGAGGTGGCCGTTGATTGGCCCCTGGTGGCCCATGTTGGTCATTAATTGGCCCCTGGGGGCCCCTTGTGCTCCGTGGTGGCCGTTGATTGGCCCCTGGTGCCCCTGGTGTCCTGAGGTGGCCGTTGATTGGCCCCTGGTGTCCTGAGGTGGCCGTTGATTGGCCCCTGGTGCCCCGTAGTGGCCGTTGATTGGCCCCTGGTGCCCCATGTTGGCCATTGATTGGCCCCTGGTGCCCCGTGGTGGCCATTGGTTTGCCCCTGGTGGCCCCTGGCGTCCCATGTTGGTCATTAATTGGCTCCTGGTGCCCCGTGGTGGCCGTTGATTGGCCCCTGGTGCCCCTGGTGCCTCGCAGTGGCCGTTGATTGGCTCCTGGTGGCCCATGTTGGCCATTAATTGGCCCCTGGTGCCCCATGTTGGCCGTTGATTGGCCCCTGGTGCCCCGCAGTGGCCATTGATTGGCCCCTGGTGCCCTGTGGTGGGCATTGATTGGCCCTTGGTGCCCCTGGTGCTCCGTGGTGGCCATTGATTGGCCCCGTGATGGCCCCTGGTGCCCTGTGGTGGCCGTTGATTGGCCCCTGGTGCCCCGCGGTGGCCATTGATTGGCCCCTGGTGCCCCGCGGTGGCCATTGATTGGCCCCTGGTGCCCCGAGGTGGCCATTGATTGGCCCCTGATGCCCTGTGGTGGCCCTTGGTGCCCCTGGTGCCCCGTGGTGGCCATTGATTGGCCCCTGGTGCCCCTGGTGTCCTGAGGTGGCCGTTGATTGGCCCCTGGTAGCCCCTGGTGCCCCATGTTGGCCATTGATTGGCCCCTGGGGGCCTCTGGTGCCCTGTGGTGGCCGTTGGGTGGCCCCAGGTGCCCTGTGGTGGCTGTTGATTGGCACCTGCTGCCCTATGGTGGCCGTTGATTGGCCCCTGGTGCCCCGTGGTGACCATTGGGTGCTATTGGGTGGCCCCAGGTGCCCTGTGGTGGCTGTTGATTGGCACCTGCTGCCCTATGGTGGCCGTTGGGTGCCATTGGGTGGCCCCAGGTGCCCTGTGGTGGCCGTTGATTGGCCCCTGGTGCCCCGCGGTGGCCGTTGGGTGCTCTCGGGTGTCCTGCGGTAGCTCGTGGTGACCGCTGGGTGCCGTTGGGTGCTCGTTGGCGGCCCTTGGGTGCTGTGGGTGACGCGGCGGTGGCGCAGGTGGTGCAGTTCAAGCAGCAGTCGCGGCTGGAGGAGAAGCGCAAACAGGCCCTGGACCTGCAGCTCGACTTCATCGTGGGCCAGACCGAGAAGTACTCGGATCTGCTGAGCAGGAGCCTGAACGCCCCCCGGCGCGGGGGAGCACCCGGTGAGGGCGGGGGGCACCCATGGGTGCTGGGGGGGGGGGCGTGGGGAAAGGAGGGGCTGGGGGCACCGGGGGAGGGATAGGGAGGAGGGGACGGGGGGCTCTCAGGTGTCTGCTGGAGGGCGAGACACGGGGGCACCCGTGGGTGCTGGGAATAGTGGGAGAGGGCCGGGAGGTTGGGTGCACCTGGGAGGGTTGGAGACGGGGGCACCCATGGGTGCTGACCAACACCCCCCCCCCCCCCACCCCAACAGCTGCGGAACAGGAGCCCCCTGAGGGGCGACAGCGGGACTTGGAGGAGCGCCCCCTGCAGGAGCTGCTGGGCTCCCTACCCCCACAGGTACCCCGGGGAACCCCCCAGGTCTGGGGACACCCTGGGGGACCACCCCCCCAGACCCTGGGGACCCCCCCACCCCCCATCTCCTCCTGGCTCCCCCCAACCCTCGTCGCCCCTCCCCTTGCTCCCACCCCACCCTCCCAACCCTGGTCTCCCCTCCAGACCCCCCCAACCCTGGTGTCCCCCCTGCCCCTTCCCCCCCCCCAGACCCCCCAACCCTGCCCCCTGGCCCCCCAAAACCCTCTGCCCGCTCCCCTAACCCCCCCCTCCCCGACTCCCCCCTTTCCCCAGGCACCCCCCCTCACCCTCTCCCCCTTTCACCCAACCCTGACCCCCTCTATACCCCCCGTCCCCTTCCCCCAATTCCAGCCCCCCCCACCCCCAGGCCCACCCAATCCTGGCTCCCCCCTCCCCCCCTTTGCCCACAGGGCCCCCCCTAACCCTGGACCCCCCTGACCCCCCTCACCCCCTGCCCCCCCTCCCCGCAGCCGCTGCTACGGAGGCGCCAGCGCCCATGGGAGCCCCGCGAGGAGGACGAGGAGTTCGCGGCCGAGGAGGAGGAGGGTGAGTACCTCCCCCCCCCCCCCCCCACCTTCCGGGCTCCTCCGTCCATCTCTGGGGCTCTTTTCCCCCGGTTTTGGGGTCCCTTCACCCATCTGCGGGCGCTGCCGCCACCCATTTCCGGCAGGGGAGGACGAGGAGGAGACGATCGCGGCGCAGGAGCGGCTCGAGGGCGACGTCGACCACCAACAGGAGCTCGATGACCTGGCCCGTGAGGGTGAGGAGGGACACGGGGAGCGGGAGGGACACGTGTGTGCAGGAACACGGCTGGGGACATGGGTGACGCTGGGGACACGTGTGGGGACACGTGTGTGCAGGGACATGGGTGACATGGGGGACACGGGGGTGTGGGGACATGGGGGACACATGTGTGCGGGGACCTGGGTGGCACAGGGAATGTGTGTGCAGGGACACGGGGGACACGTGTGTGGGGACACGGGTGACACAGGGGATGTGTGTGGGGAGACGTGCGTGCAGGGACATGGGTGACACTGGGGACATGTGTGTGTGGGGACCTGGGTGACACGGGGGACACATGTGTGGGGACACGGGTGACACGGGGGATGTGTGTGGGAACACGTGTGTGCAGGGACACGGGTGACATGGGGGATGTGTGTGGGGACACGTCTGTGCAGGGACATTGGGGACACTGGGGACGTGTGGGGACACGTGTGTGTGGGGACCTGGGGGACATGTGTGTTTAGGGACATGGGTGACACAGGGGACACGTGTGTGGGGACCTGGGTGACATGGCAGACACGGGGGTGTGGGGACACGTGTGCGGGGACACGGAGGACACAGGGGACACGTGTGTGGGGACACAGGGGATACATGTGCACGGGGACCTGGGGGACACGGGGGACACGTGTGTGCGGGGACCTGGGTGACACGGGGCACACGTGTGTGGGGACACTGGGGACACCTGTGTGCGGGAACACGCACGTGTGAGGACACAGGAGATGCGTGGGAGAAGGGTGACCCCAAGGACACGGGTGCCATGGGTGACACGTTTATGGGTGATGCGTGTGCAGGAACACGCGTGTAGGGGAACACGCGCGTGGCACAGGTGACACGTGTGAGCACGTGTGTTGCGTGGGAGGCACGTGGGGGGGACATGGGGCCCACGTGTGTGGCACAGGTGACACGTGTGAGCACACGTGTGTTGTGTGAGAGGCACGTGGGGGGTACATGGGGCCCACACGTGTGATGTGGGCGCTGCGTGGAAGGGCCACGCGTGTCACGTGGCTCACGCGTGTCCCTTCCGTGTCCCCAGGGGCGCTGCCCATGGAGGAGCTGCTCCAGCGCTACGCGGGCGCCTTCGCCGACTCCGACTGCGACTCCGCGCCCGCCGCCAGCAGCACCCGCTCAGGTGAGGGGGGCACGGGACACCCCTGGGTGCTGGGGACACCCGAGGGGCCGTGGGGTCACCCCTGGGTCCTATGGAGTCACCCCTGGGTCCTAGAGATTCTCCTCCAGGGGCCATAGGGTCACTCCTGGGTCCTAAAGATCCCCCCCTCCGGTGCCATGGGGTCACCCCTGGATCCTATAGATACCCCCTAGGGTCCATGGGGTCACCCCTGGGTCCTAGAGCTCCCCCCCCCCGGGTGCCATGGGGTCACCCCAGGGTCCTAGAGCTCCCCCCCCCAGGTGCCATAAGGTCACCCCTGGGTCTATAGATCCCTTCCAGGGGCCATGGGTTCACCACTGGGTGCTATGGGGTCACCCATGGGTCCTATAGATTCCCCCCAAGGCCCATGGGGTCAACCCTGGGTCCTAAAAATCCCTCTCGAGAGGCCATGGGTTCACCCCTGGGTACTCTAGGGTCACCCCTGGGTCCTAGAGATCCCCCCCCCAGGGGCCATGGTGTCATCCCTGGGTCCTCTAGATTCCCCCCAAGGCCCATGGGGTCACCCCTGGGTACTATGGGGTCACCCCTGGGTCCTAGAAACCCCCCCACAGGGGCCATGGTGTCACCCCTTGGGTCCTAGAGATCCCTCCCCAGGTGCCATGGGTTCACCGCTGGGTGCTATAGGGTCACCACTGGGTTCTAGAGATCCCCTCCAGGGACCATGGGGTCACCTCTGGGTCCTAGAAATCTCCCTCCAGGGGCCATGGGGTCACCCCTGGGTCCTCGAGATCCCCGCCCCGGTGCCATGGGGTCACCCCTGGGTCCTAGAGCTCCCCCCCCAGGTGCCATGGTGTCACCCGTGGGTCCTGGAGACCCCCTCTCCCAGGTCCCATAGGGCCACCCCTGGGTGCCGCTCCTGTCCCAGCACCCCTGTGTTCCCCCCACCCCAGACTCTCCGGCCGCCGAGAGCGATGAGGACGAGGAGGACGACGAAGAGGAGGACGAGGACGATGACGAGGAGGAGGAGGAGGACGAGGAGGACGAAGACGACGAGGAGGATGAGGAGGACGAGCCGGGTGCCCCCGAGGTCCCGGAGGACCCTTCCCCACCCACCCAAGAACACCCGAGGGTGTCCCCACCCACCGCTACCACCCCCCCTCCTCCTGCCACCGCCGCCCCCACCCCCAAGAAGGAGATCACGGACATCGCGGCGGCCGCCGAAAGCCTCCAACCCAAGGGCTACACCTTGGCCACCACCCAGGTAGCTCCTGCCCCGCCCTCGGCACCCACGAGTGCTGCGAGGAACGAGGAGGAGGGGGGGTGGTCACCCACCTCGGTGTCCCCCAACCTGTCCCACAGGTGAAGACGCCCATCCCGCACCTCCTGCGGGGGACCCTGCGCGAGTACCAGCACATCGGCCTCGACTGGTTGGTCACCATGTACGAGAAGAAGCTCAACGGCATCTTGGCCGACGAGATGGGGTTGGGCAAGACCATCCAGACCATCTCCCTGTTGGCCCACCTGGCCTGCGAGAAGGGTGAGGGGCACCCGCGGGGGCTCTCGGTGGGCTTGGTGGGGTCCAAAGGAGCACCCTCGGGTGGTTTGAGGGCTTCCTGGGGGTTCCGTAGGGTCTTGGAGGGGGCTTTTGGCTTCGTTGGGTCGTCTCTGTTGGGTCGTCTCTGTTGGGTCGTCCTTGTTGGGTCGTCTCCGTTGGGTCGTCCCCGTTGGGTCGTCCCCGTTGGGTCGTCTCTGTTGGGTCGTCTCTGTTGGGTCGTCCTTGTTGGGTCGTCCTTGTTGGGTCGTCCTTGTTGGGTCGTCCTTGTTGGGTCGTCTCTGTTGGGTCGTCTCTGTTGGGTCGTCTCTGTTGGGTCGTCTCTGTTGGGTCGTCTCTGTTGGGTCGTCTCTGTTGGGTCGTCTCTGTTGGGTCGTCTTTGTTGGGTCGTCTTCGTTGGGTCGTCTTCGTTGGGTCGTCTTCGTTGGGTCGTCTTCGTTGGGCCGTCTTCTTGGGTCGTCCTCGTTGGGTTGTCCTCGTTGGGTCTTCTTTGTTGAGCCTTTGTTGGGTCTTGGTGGGGTCTCCATAGGGTGTTCGTGGGGTCTTTTGTTGAACTTTTTAGGGTCTTGG
The DNA here is from genome assembly GCA_033558185.1 of Dromococcyx pavoninus. Taxonomy (NCBI): domain Eukaryota; kingdom Metazoa; phylum Chordata; class Aves; order Cuculiformes; family Neomorphidae; genus Dromococcyx; species Dromococcyx pavoninus. Next base: position 18,347 of record JAUMJL010001549.1, on the reverse strand, counting down.
GGGGGTCTCAGTGGGGGCTTCGTAGGGTCTTCATAGGCTTTGTGACGTCCACCTGAGCACCCTTGGGGGCTTCCTAGGGGTCTCTGTAGGGTCTTGGTGGGGTCTCTGTAGGGTGTTCGTGAGACCCGTGGGGACTTTGTAGGGTCTTGGTCCCTGTGGTATCTCCACGGCTTCTCCACGGTTCTCCATGGGTTCTCGGAGCCCCTGTGGTCCCCGTTGGTTCCCCACGGGTTCTCCATGGGTTCTCCAAGCCCCCACGGCTCCCATAACCTTCCTGCTGGGTCTCCATGGGGTCTCCATGGGTTCTATGAGCTCCATGACTTCTGTTGGTTCTCCATGGGGTCTCTATGAGTTCCCCATGGGTTCTCTCTGTTCGTTCTCCATGGGGTCTCCATGGGTTCCTCACGGGTTCTCCTTGGGTTCTTGGAGCTCCACGATTTCTGTAGCCTTCCTGTTGGATGTCCATGGGGTCTCCATGGGTTCTCCTTGGGTTCTTCGAGCTCCATGACTTCTGTAGCCTTCCTGTTGGATCTCCATGGTTTCTTCCTCTTGGTTCTCCATGGGGTTTCTATGAGTTCCCCATAGGTTCTCCATGGGTTCCTCACGGGTTCTCCTTGGGTTCCCCGAGCTCCATGACTTCTGTAGCCTCCCCGTTGGATCTCCATGGGTTCTCCATGAGTTCCCCCTGGGATCTCTATGAGTTCCCCATGGGTTCCCCGAGCTCCATGACTTCTGTAGCCTTCCCGTTGCATCTCCCTGGGTTCTCCCTGGGTTCTCCACGGGTTCTCCACGGGTTCTCCACGGGATCTCCATGGGTTCTCCATGGATTCTCCATGGATTCTCCATGGGTTCTCCTTGGGTTCTCGGAGCTCCATGACTTCTGTAGCCTCCCTGTTGGATCTCCACGGGTTCTCCGAGCTCCATGACTTCTGTAGCCTCTCTGTTGCATCTCCCTGGGTTCTCCCTGGGTTCTCCAAGCTCCATGACTTCTGTAGCCTCCCTGTTGGATCTCCATGGGTTCTCCCTGGGTTCGCCACGGGTTCTCCATGGGATCTCCATGGTTTCTCCACGGGGTCTCCATGGGTTCTCCTTGGGTTCCCCGAGCTCCATGACTTCTGTAGCCTCCCTGTTGGATCTCCAAGGGTTCTCTGTGGGTTCTCCATGGGTTCTTGGAGCTCCATGCCTTTTGTAGCCTCCCTGTTGGATCTCCTTGGGTTCTCCCCGGGTTCTCCATGGATTCGCCATGGGTTCTCCTTGGGTTCTTGGAGCTCCATGACTTCTGTAGCCTCTCTGTTGGATCTCCACGGGTTCTCCGTGGGTTCTCCAAGGGTTCTCCATGGGTTCCCTGAGCTCCATGACTTCTGTAGCCTCCCTGTTGGTTCTCCATGGGTTCTCCATGGGTTCTCCAAGGGTTCTCCATGGGTTCTCAGAGCTCCATGACTTCTGTAGCCTCCCTGTTGCATCTCCATGGGTTCTCCATGGGTTCCCCATGGGTTCTCCTTGGGTTCCCCGAGCTCCATGACTTCTGTAGCCTCCCTGTTGCATCTCCACGGGTTCTCCATGGGTTCTCCATGGGTTCCTCACGGGTTCTCCTTGGGTTCCCCTAGCTCTATGACTTCTGTACCCTCCCCATTGGATCTCCATGGGTTCTCCATGGGTTCTCCATGGGTTCTCAATGGGTTCCTCACGGGTTCTCCATGGGTTCTCAGAGCTCCATGACTTCTGTAGCCTCTCTGTTGGATCTCCACGGGTTCCCCATAGGTTCTCCATAGGTTCTCCATGGGTTCCTCACGGGTTCTGCTTGGGTTCCCTGAGCTCCATGACTTCTGTAGCCTCCCCATTGGATCTCCATGGGCTCCCCATGGGTTCTCCATGGGTTCTCCATGGATTCTCTGTGGGTTCTCCATTGGTTCTTGGAACTCCATGACTTCTGTAGCCTCCCTGTTGGATCTCCATGGGTTCCTCACAGGTTCCCCATGGGTTCTCAGAGCTCCATGACTTCTGTAGCCTCTCTGTTGGATCTTCATGGGTTCCTCACGGGTTCTCCTTGGGTTCCCCGAGCTCCATGACTTCTGTAGTCTCCCCATTGGATCTCCATGGTTTCCCCATGGGTTCCCCACGGGTTCTCCAAGCTCCATGACTTCTGTAGCCTCCCTGTTGCATCTCCATGGGTTCTCCACGGGTTCTCCATGGGTTCTCCATGGGTTCCTCACGGGTTCTCCTTGGGTTCCCTGAGCTCCATGACTTCTGTAGCCTCTCTGTTGGATCTCCACGGGTTCCCCATAGGTTCTCCATGGGTTCTCCATGGGTTCCTCACGGGTTCTCCTTGGGTTCCCCGAGCTCCATGACTTCTGTACCCTCCCCATTGGATCTCTATGGGTTCTCCATGGGTTCCTCACGGGTTCTCCTTGGGTTCCCCGAGCTTCATGACTTCTGTAGCCTCCCTGTTGGATCTCCACGGGTTCTCCATGGGTTCCTCACGGGTTCTCCATGGGTTCCCCGAGCTCCATGACTTCTGTACCCTCCCCATTGGATCTCCACGGGTTCTCCATGGGTTCCTCACGGGTTCTCCATGGGTTCCCCGAGCTCCATGACTTCTGTACCCTCCCCGTTGGATCTCCACGGGTTCTCCATGGGTTCCCCGAGCTCCATGACTTCTGTACCCTCCCTGTTGGATCTCCACGGGTTCTCCATGGGTTCCCCATGGGTTCTCCTTGGGTTCCCCGAGCTCCATGACTTCTGTAGCCTCCCTGTTGCATCTCCACGGGTTCTCCATGGGTTCCCCATGGGTTCTCCATGGGTTCCCCGAGCTCTATGACTTCTGTAGTCTCCCTGTTGCATCTCCACGGGTTCTCCATGGGTTCCCCATGGGTTCTCCTTGGGTTCCCCGAGCTCCATGACTTCTGTAGCCTCCCCATTGGATCTCCACGGGTTCTCCATGGGTTCTCCATGGGTTCCTCACGGGTTCTCCTTGGGTTCCCCGAGCTTCATGACTTCTGTAGCCTCCCTGTTGGATCTCCATGGGTTCCCCATGGGTTCCCCATGGGTTCTCCATGGGTTCCTCACGGGTTCTCCTTGGGTTCCCCGAGCTTCATGACTTCTGTAGCCTCCCTGTTGGATCTCCATGGGTTCCTCACGGGTTCTCCATGGGTTCTCTGAGCTCCATGATTTCTATACCCCCCCCACCCCCACCCCCGTGGGACCTCCCCGGGTTCCCCCGCGCCCTGACGCCGCCGCCCGCCCCCGCAGGGAGCTGGGGTCCCCACCTCATCATCGTCCCCACCAGCGTGATGCTCAACTGGGAGATGGAGCTCAAGCGCTGGTGCCCGGCCTTCAAGATCCTCACCTACTACGGCGCCCAGAAGGAGCGGCGCCTCAAGCGCCAGGTGAGCACCCGGCGGGGACAACACCCACCTTTACCCGTCCCCACCTTTACCTGGGCTTTTAAGGGTGGGTGGGGGGTGGTCCAGGTGCGTCACCTCCCACCCCGTCTCTCGGCAGGGTTGGACCAAACCCAACGCGTTCCACGTCTGCATCACCTCCTACAAGTTGGTCCTCCAGGACCACCAGGCCTTCCGCAGAAAGAACTGGAAATACCTGATCCTCGACGAGGCCCAGAACATCAAGAACTTCAAATCCCAGAGGTGGCAGTCGCTGCTCAACTTCAACAGGTGATGGAGGGGGGGGAGAGACACCTGAGGGGAGGGAGACACACCTGAGGGGAGGGGAGACACCTGAGGGGGGGGAGAGACACACCTGAGGGGAGGGGAGACACCTGAGGGGAGGGGAGACACACCTGAGGGGGGGGAGAGACACCTGAGGGGGGGGGAGAGACACCTGAGGGGAGGGGAGACACACCTGAGGGGGGGGAGACACCTGAGGGGAGGGGAGACACCTGAGTGGGGGGGAGACACCTGAGGGGGGGAGACACCTGAGGGGAGGAGAGACACCTGAGGGGAGGGGAGACACCTGAGGGGAGGGAGACACCTGAGGGGGGGGAGAGACACCTGAGGGGGGAGAGACACCTGAGGGGGGGGGGAGACACCTGAGGGGGGGAGAGACACCTGAGGGGGGAGAGAGACACCTGAGGGGGGGGAGAGACACCTGAGGGGGGGAGAGACACCTGAGGGGGGGGGGAGAGACACCTGAGGGGGGGAGAGACACCTGAGGGGAGGAGACACCTGAGGGGGGGGAGACACCTGAGGGGGGGGAGAGACACCTGAGGGGAGGGGGAGACACCTGAGGGGAGGGGGAGACACCTGAGGGGGGGAGAGACACCTGAGGGGGGGAGAGACACCTGAGGGGGGGGAGAGACACCTGAGGGGGGGGAGACACCTGAGGGGAGGGGGAGACACCTGAGGGGGGGGAGAGACACCTGAGGGGAGGGGAGACACACCTGAGGGGGGGGAGAGACACCTGAGGGGAGGGGAGACACCTGAGGGGAGGGGAGACACCTGAGGGGAGGGGGAGACACCTGAGGGGGGGAGACACCTGAGGGGGGGAGAGACACCTGAGGGGAGGGGGAGAGACACCTGAGGGGGGGGGGAGACACCTGAGGGGGGGGAGAGAGACACCTGAGGGGGGGGAGAGACACCTGAGGGGGGGGGGAGACACCTGAGGGGGGGAGAGAGACACCTGAGGGGGGGGAGAGACACCTGAGGGGGGGAGACACCTGAGGGGGGGAGAGAGACACCTGAGGGGGGGAGAGAGACACCTGAGGGGAGACACCTGAGGGGAGGAGAGACACCTGAGGGGAGGGGGAGAGACACCTGAGGGGGGGGGGAGACACCTGAGGGGGGGGAGAGACACCTGAGGGAGGGGAGAGACACCTGAGGGGGGGAGACACCTGAGGGGGGGGGGAGACACCTGAGGGGGAGGAGACACCTGAGGGGAGGGGGAGACACCTGAGGGGGGGGAGAGACACCTGAGAGGGGGGGAGAGACACCTGAGGGGAGGGGGAGAGAGACACCTGAGGGGGGGGAGAGACACCTGAGGGGAGGGGGAGACACACCTGAGGGAGGGGGAGACACCCCTGAGGGGGGGAGACACCTGAGGGGGGGGAGACACCTGAGGGGAGGGAGAGACACCTGAGGGGGGGAGAGACACCTGGGGGGGGAGAGACACCTGAGAGGGGGGGGAGACACCTGAGGGGGGGAGAGACACCTGGGGGGGGGGGGGAAGACACCTGAGGGGGTCAGAGAGGTGGAGGATGGGGTGGGAAATGTGGGTGTTGGGGCACCCATTGGGGGGGGGGGGGGCGCAGGGTGTCCTCTTGTCACCCCTGGGTGCCACCACGTGCCATGGGGACACCCATGGTGGCTCCTGGTGGCCTTTGGGTGCCATGGGGACACTCCTGATGGTCCTTGGGTGCCACGGCGACACACTTGGTGGCTCCTGGTAGCCTTTGGGTGCCATGGGGATGTCCCTGGTGGTCCCTTGGGTGCCACAGGGACACCCCTGGTGGCTCCTGGTGGTCCCTTGGGTGCCACCACGTGTCATGGGGACATCCATGGTGGTGCTTGGGTGCCACAGGGACACCCCTGGTGGCTCCTGGTGGTCCCTTGGGTGCCACCACGTGTCATGGGGACATCCATGGTGGTGCTTGGGTGCCACCACGTGTCATGGGGACACTCCTGATGACTCCTGGTGGCCCTTGGGTACCACGGGGACACCCATGGTGGCTCCTGGTGGCCTTTGGGTGTTGTGGGGACATTCTTGGTGACTCCTGGTGGTCCTTGGGTGCCACCAGGTGCCATGGGGACACTCCTGGTGGTCCTTGAGTGCCACAGGGACATCCATGGTGGTTCCTGCTGGCCTTTGGGTGCCATGGGGACATCCTTGGTGACTCCTGATGGCCCTTGGGTGCCACCACGTGCCACGGGGCTACTCTTGGTGGCTCCTGACGGTCCCTTGGGTGCCACCACGTGTCATGAGGACATCCCTGGTGGTCCTTGGGTGCCCCCACGTGCCACGGGGATATTCGTGGTGACTCCTGACGGCCCTCGGGTGCCACCGTCTGGCCTGGGTCCGCCCCTTGGTGTCTCCCTGGGTGCCCCCCCCCGCCCCCGTGGGTGCGGTGGGCACGCCCGGGTGCTGACGCTCTCGCGCAGCCAGCGGCGGCTGCTGCTGACGGGGACGCCGCTGCAGAACAGCCTGATGGAGCTCTGGTCCCTGATGCACTTCCTGATGCCACGCGTGTTCCAGTCCCACCGCGAGTTCAAGGAGTGGTTCGCCAACCCCTTGGCCGGGATGATCGAGGGCAGCCAGGAGTACAACGAGGGGCTCGTCAAGCGCCTCCACAAGGTGGGCACCCCAGGGCTCCATAACCACCTACCAGTTCACCCCAAACCCCACCCCGGTGCTCCCAGTGGCTCCCACGGCATCTCAGGAGCTTCTGGAGAACATCCCAGTTCAGTATTACCTCTCTCCACTTCACTCAGTTGGTCCCAGTTGACCCCAGGGCCCCATAACTACCTCCCAGATCACCCCAAACCCCACCCCGGTGCTCCCAGTGGCTCCCACGGCATCTCAGGAGCTTCTGGAGAACATCCCAGTTCAGTATTACCTCTCTCCACTTCACCCAGTTGGTCCCAGTTGACCCAAGGGCTCCATAACCACCTCCCAGATCACCCCAAACCTCACCCCGGTGCTCCCAGTGGCTCCCACGGCATCTCAGGAGCTTCTGGAGAACATCCCAGTTCAGTATTACCTCTCTCCACTTCACCCAGTTGGTCCCAGTTGACCCCAGGGCCCCATAACTACCTCCCAGATCACCCCAAACCCCACCCCGGTGCTTCCAGTGGCTCCCACGGCATCTCAGGAGCTTCTGGAGAACATTCCAGTTCAATGTTACCTCTCTTGTAGTTCATCCCAGTTCACCCAGTTGGTCCCAGTTGACCCCAGGGCTCCATAACCACCTCCCAGTTCACCCCAAACCCCATCCTGGTGCTCCCAGTGGCTCCCACGGCATCTCAGGAGCTTCTGGAGAACGTTCCAGTTCAATGTTACCTCTCTTGTAGTTCATCCCAGTTCACCCAGTTGGTCCCAGTTGACCCCAGGGCTCCATAACCACCTCCCAGTTCACCCAAAACCCCACCCCGGTGCTCCCAGTGGCTCCCACGGCATCTCAGGAGCTTCTGGAGAACATCCCAGTTCAGTATTACCTCTCTCCACTTCACCCAGTTGGTCCCAGTTGACCCCAGGGCCCCATAACTACCTCCCAGATCACCCCAAACCCCACCCCGGTGCTCCCAGTGGCTCCCACGGCATCTCAGGAGCTTCTGGAGAACATCCCAGTTCAGTATTACCTTTCTCCCAGTTCACCCAGTTGGTCCCAGTTGACCCAAGGGCTCCATAACCACCTCCCAGTTCACCCAAAACCCCACCCCGGTGCTCCCAGTGGCTCCCACGGCATCTCAGGAGCTTCTGGAGAACATCCCAGTTCAGTATTACCTCTCTCCACTTCACCCAGTTGGTCCCAGTTGACCCCAGGGCTCCATAACCACCTCCCAGTTCACCCCAAACCCCACCCCGGTGCTCCCAGTGGCTCCCACGGCAGCTCAGGAGCTTCTGGAGAACATCCCAGTTCAGTATTACCTCTCTCCACTTCACCCAGTTGGTCCCAGTTGACCCCAGGGCTCCATAACCACCTCCCAGATCACCCCAAACCCCACCCCCGTGCTCCCAGTGGCTCCCACGGCATCTCAGGAGCTTCTGGAGAACATCCCAGTTCAGTATTACCTTTCTCCCAGTTCACCCAGTTGGTCCCAGTTGACCCAAGGGCTCCATAACCACCTCCCAGATCACCCCAAACCCCACCCCGGTGCTCCGAGTGGCTCCCACGGCATCTCAGGAGCTTCTGGAGAACATCCCAGTTCAGTATTACCTTTCTCCCAGTTCACCCAGTTGGTCCCAGTTGACCCAAGGGCTCCATAACCACCTCCCAGATCACCCCAAACCCCACCCCCGTGCTCCCAGTGGCTCCCACGGCATCTCAGGAGCTTCTGGAGAACATCCCAGTTCAGTATTACCTCTCTCCTAGTTCATCCCAGTTCACCCAGTTGGTCCCAGTTCGCTTGAGGTGACCCCCACGTTGAGGTGAAGTTGGGTTGAGGTGACCCCACATTGAGGTGACCCCACGTTGGGCTCCGGTTGGGTTGAGGTGACCCCACTTTGAGGTGACCCCACATTGAGCTCCAGTTGGGTTGAGATGACCCCATCTTGAAATTGGGTTGAGGTGACCCAAGTTGAGATGACGCCATGTTGGGTTGAAGTTGGGTTGAGGTGACCCCATGTTGACGTGACCCTACATTGAGGTGACCCCACGTTGAGCTCCGGTTGGGTTGAGATGACCTGACGTTGAGGTGACCCCACCTTGAGCTCTGGTTGGGTTGAGTTGACCCCATGTTGAGGTGACCCCACGTTGAGGTGACCCCACGTTGAGGTGACCCCATGTTGAGATGACCCCACGTTGAGCTCCAGTTGGTTTGAGATGACCCAAGTTGAGATGACGCTATGTTGGGATGAAGTTGGGTTGAGGTGACCCCATGGTGTCGTGACCCTACGATGAGATGACCCCATGTTGAGCTCTGGTTGGGTTGAGATGACCCCACGTTGAGGTGACCCCATGTTTAGGTGACCCCACGTTGAGCTCCAGTTGGGTTGAGGTGAATGCACATTGAGGTGACCCCACGTTGGGCTTCAGTTGGGTTGAGATGACCCCACGTTGAGTTCTGGTTGGGTTGAGGTGACCTCACTTTGAGGTGACCCCACATTGAGCTCCAGTTGGGTTGAGATGACCCCACGTTGAGTTCTGGTTGGGTTGAGGTGACCCCACTTTGAGGTGACCCCACATTGAGCTCCAGTTGGGTTGAGGTGACCCAAGTTGAGATGACGCCATGATGGCTCGAAGTTGGGTTGAGATGACCCCATGTTGAGATGACCCCACGTTGAGCTCCAGTTGGTTTGAGATGACCCAAGTTGAGATGACGCTATGTTGGGATGAAGTTGGTTTGACGTGACTCCGTGTTGAGGTGACCCCACGTTGAGATGACCCCACGTTGAGCTCCGGTTGAGTTGAGGTGACCCCACGTTGAGATGACCCCACGTTGGGCTCCGGTTGGGTTGAGGTGACCTCACGTTGAGGTGACCCCACATTGAGCTCTGGCTGGGTTGAGTTGACCCCATGTTGAGGTGACCCCACGTTGGGCTCCGGTTGGGTTGAGGTGACCCAAGTTGAGATGACCCCACGTTGAGGTGACCCCACGTTGAGCTCTGGTTGGGTTGAGGTGACCCCACGTTGAGGTGACCCCATGTTGGGCTCCGGTTGGGTTGAGGTGACCCCACATTGAGGTGACCCCACGTTGGGCTCCGGTTGGGTTGAGGTGACCCAAGTTGAGATGACGCCATGTTTGGTTGAAGTTGGGATGAGGTGACCCCACATTGAGGTGACCCCACGTTGAGATGACCCCACGTTGAGGTGACCCCACGTTGAGCTCCGGTTGGGTTGAGGTGACCCCACGTTGAGGTGACCCCATGTTGAGTTGACCCCACGTTGAGGTGACCCCACCTTGAGCTCTGGTTGGGTTGAGTTGACCCCATGTTGAGGTGACCCCACGTTGAGGTGACCCCACGTTGAGCTCCGGTTGGGTTGAGGTGACCCCACGTTGAGGTGACCCCATGTTGAGTTGACCCCACGTTGAGGTGACCCCACCTTGAGCTCTGGTTGGGTTGAGTTGACCCCATGTTGAGGTGACCCCACGTTGAGGTGACCCCACGTTGAGCTCCGGTTGGGTTGAGGTGACCCCACGTTGCGATGACCCCACGTTGAGCTCCGGTTGGGTTGAGGTGACCCCACGTTGAGGTGACCCCACGTTGAGGTGACCTCACGTTGAAGTTGGGTTGAGGTGACCCAAGTTGAGATGACGCCATGATAGCTTGAAGTTGGGTTGAGGTGACCCAATGTTGAGATGACCCCACGTTGAAGTTGGGTTGAGGTGACCCAAGTTGCGATGACGCCATGTTGGGTTGAAGTTGGGTTGAGGTGACCCAATGTTGAGGTGACCCCACGTTGAGCTCCGGTTGGGTTGAGATGACCTGACGTTGAGGTGACCCTACGTTGAGGTGACCCCACCTTGAGCTCTGGTTGGGTTGAGTTGACCCCATGTTGAGGTGACCCCATGTTGAGGTGACCCCACGTTGAGGTGACCCCATGTTGAGGTGACCCCATGTTGAGATGACCCCACGTTGGGCTCCGGTTGGGTTGAGGTGACCCAAGTTGAGATGACGCCATGTTTGGTTGAAGTTGGGATGAGGTGACCCCACATTGAGGTGACCCCACGTTGAGATGACCCCACGTTGAGGTGACCCCACGTTGAGGTGACCCCATGTTGAGCTCCGGTTGGGTTGAGGTGACCCCACGTTGAGGTGACCCCATGTTGAGTTGACCCCACGTTGAGGTGACCCCACCTTGAGCTCTGGTTGGGTTGAGTTGACCCCATGTTGAGGTGACCCCACGTTGAGGTGACCCCACGTTGAGCTCTGGTTGGGTTGAGGTGACCCCACGTTGAGGTGACCCCACGTTGAGCTCTGGTTGGGTTGAGGTGACCCCACGTTGAGGTGACCCCACGTTGAGCTCCGGTTGGGTTGAGGTGACCCCACGTTGAGATGACCCCACGTTGAGCTCCGGTTGGGTTGAGGTGACCCCACGTTGAGGTGACCCCACGTTGGGCTCCGGTTGAGTTGAGGTGACCCCGTGGTGCCTCCGTTGGTTCGGTCCATCCCTCCCTTGGGCCGTCACCGCGTTGGGTCCTCCTCTCCCCCCACCCAAGGTGTCCCTCTCCGCGCTCAGGTTCTCCGCCCGTTCCTCCTGCGTCGCCTCAAGGTGGACGTCGAGAAGCAGATGCCCAAGAAGTTCGAGCACGTCCTGCGCTGTCGCCTCTCCAAGCGCCAACGCTTCCTCTACGACGACTTCATGGCCCAGGCCAGGTGGGCTCCTCCTCCTCCTCACACCCCCCCCCCTCCAGGCCCCGCCCCTCCAGGTGACCTCCCGGAGCTCCTCCCTCACCTTCCTCCCGTCCTCCCGCAGCACCAAGGCCACCTTGGCCAGCGGCCACTTCCTGAGCGTCATCAACGTCCTGATGCAGCTGCGCAAGGTGTGCAACCACCCCGACCTCTTCGAGCCGCGCCCCGTCCACTCGCCCTTCGTCACCGAGGGCCTCACCTTCGCCACCCCCGCCCTGGTGCTGCGCGCCCTCGAGCCACACCCATTCCAGGTGAGCGCCGCCGGGCGAGGGGCGGGGCCTCGGCGCCTCAGCTGGGGCTGCGCAGCCTCAGGTGGGGCTCCAGGGTGTCAGGGGAGCTCCACAGCCTCAGGTGGAGCTCCAGAGGCTCAGGTGGAGCTCCACAGCCTCAGGTGGGGCTCCAGGATGTCAGGGGAGCTCCAGAGCCCCAGGTGGAGCTCCACAGCCCCACGTGGAGCTCCACAGCCTCAGGTGGGGCTCCAGGATGTCAGGGGAGCCCCAGAGCCTCCGGTGGAGCTCCAGAGCCTCAGGTGGAGCTCCATAGCCCCAGGTGGAGCTCCACAGCCTCAGGTGGGGCTCCAGGATGTCAGGGGAGCTCCAGAGCCTCAGGTGGAGCTCCACAGCCTCAGGTGGGGCTCCAGGATGTCAGGGGAGCTCCACAGCCTCAGGTGGAGCTCCACAGCCTCAGGTGGGGCTCCAGGATGTCAGGGGAGCTCCACAGCCTCAGGTGGAGCTCCAGAGGCTCAGGGGAGCTCCAGAGCCTCAGGTGGAGCTCCACAGCCTCAGGTGGAGCTCCACAGCCTCAGGTGGGGCTCCAGGATGTTAGGGGAGCTCCAGAGCCTCAGGTGGAGCTCCACAGCCTCAGGTGGGGCTCCAGGATGTCAGGGGAGCTCCAGAGCCTCAGCTGGGGCTGCGCAGCCTCAGGTGGGGCTCCAGGATGTCAGGGGAGCTCCACAGCCTCAGGTGGAGCTCCACAGCCCCAGGTGGAGCTCCACAGCCTCAGGTGGGGCTCCAGGATGTTAGGGGAGCTCCAGAGCCTCAGGTGGAGCTCCACAGCCTCAGGTGGAGCTCCACAGCCTCAGGTGGGGCTCCAGGATGTCAGGGGAGCTCCACAGCCCCAGGTGGAGCTCCACAGCCCCACGTGGAGCTCCACAGCCTCAGGTGGGGCTCCAGGATGTTAGGGGAGCTCCAGAGCCTCAGGTGGAGCTCCACAGCCTCAGGTGGAGCTCCACAGCCTCAGGTGGGGCTCCAGGATGTCAGGGGAGCTCCACAGCCCCAGGTGGAGCTCCACAGCCCCACGTGGAGCTCCACAGCCTCAGGTGGGGCTCCAGGATGTTAGGGGAGCTCCAGAGCCTCAGGTGGAGCTCCACAGCCCCACGTGGAGCTCCACAGCCTCAGGTGGGGCTCCAGGATGTCAGGGGAGCTCCACAGCCCCAGGTGGAGCTCCACAGCCACACGTGGAGCTCCACAGCCTCAGGTGGGGCTCCAGGATGTCAGGGGAGCTCCAGAGCCCCAGGTGGAGCTCCACAGCCCCACGTGGAGCTCCAGGACGTCAGCAGAGCTCTAGAGCCTCAGGGTGTCAGGGGAGCTCCAGAGCCTCATAATGAGGCTCCGGAGCCCCAGGTGGAGCTCCAGAGCCTCAGGTGGGGGTCCAGGACGTCAGGGGAGCTCCAGAGCCTCAGGTGGAGCTCCACAGCCCCACGTGGAGCTCCAGGACGTCAGCAGAGCTCTAGAGCCTCATGATGAGGCTCCACGGCCCTAGGTGGAGCTGCAGAGCCTCAGGTGGAGCTCCACAGCCTCAGGTGGAGCTCCAGAGCCTCAGGTGGAGCTCCACAGCCTCAGGTGGGGCTCCAGGATGTCAGGGGAGCTCCAGAGCCTCAGGTGGAGCTCCAGAGCCTCAGGTGGGGCTCCAGGACGTCAGGGGAGCTCCAGAGCCCCAGGTGGAGCTCTACAGCCTCAGGTGGGGGTCCAGGACGTCAGGGGAGCTCCAGAGCCTCAGGTGGAGCTCCACAGCCCCACGTGGAGCTCCAGGACGTCAGCAGAGCTCTAGAGCCTCATGATGAGGCTCCACGGCCCTAGGTGGAGCTGCAGAGCCTCAGGTGGAGCTCCAGAGGCTCAGGTGGAGCTCCACAGCCCCAGGTGGAGCTCCACAGCCTCAGGTGGAGCTCCACAGCCTCAGGTGGGGCTCCAGGGTGTCAGGGGAGCTCCAGAGCCTCATAATGAGGCTCCGGAGCCCCAGGTGGAGCTCCAGAGCCTCAGGTGGGGGTCCAGGACGTCAGGGGAGCTCCAGAGCCTCCGGTGGAGCTCCAGAGCCTCAGGTGGAGCTCCACAGCCCCACGTGGAGCTCCACAGCCTCAGGTGGGGCTCCAGGATGTCAGGGGAGCTGCAGAGCCCCAGGTGGAGCTCCACAGCCCCACGTGGAGCTCCAGGACGTCAGCAGAGCTCTAGAGCCTCATGATGAGGCTCCACGGCCCTGGGTGGAGCTGCAGAGCCTCAGGTGGAGCTCCAGAGCCTCCGGTGGAGCTCCACAGCCTCAGGTGGGGTTCCAGGATGTCAGGGGAGCTCCAGAGCCCCAGGTGGAGCTCCACAGCCCCAGGTGGAGCTCCACAGCCTCAGGTGGGGCTCCAGGATGTCAGGGGAGTTCCACAGCCTCAGGTGGAGCTCCAGAGGCTCAGGTGGAGCTCCACAGCCTCAGGTGCGGCTCCAGGGTGTCAGGGGAGCTCTAGAGCCTCATGATGAGGCTCCACGGCCCTAGGTGGAGCTGCAGAGCCTCAGGTGGAGCTCCAGAGGCTCAGGTGGAGCTCCACAGCCTCAGGTGGAGCTCCAGAGCCTCAGGTGGAGCTCCACAGCCCCAGGTGGAGCTCCACAGCCTCAGGTGGGGCTCCAGGATGTCAGGGGAGCTCCACAGCCTCAGGTGGAGCTCCACAGCCTCAGGTGGGGCTCCAGGATGTTAGGGGAGCTCCAGAGCCTCAGGTGGAGCTCCATAGCCCCAGGTGGAGCTCCACAGCCTCAGGTGGGGCTCCAGGATGTCAGGGGAGCTCCAGAGCCTCAGGTGGAGCTCCACAGCCCCAGGTGGAGCTCCAGAGCCTCAGGTGGAGCTCCACAGCCTCAGGTGGAGCTCCAGAGGCTCAGGGGAGCTCCAGAGCCTCAGGTGGAGCTCCACAGTCCCAGGTGGAGCTCCAGGATGTCAGGGGAGCTCCACAGCCTCAGGTGGAGCTCCAGGATGTCAGGGGAGCTCCAGAGTCTCATGATGAGGCTTCACAGCCCCAGGTGGAGCTCCAGAGCCTCAGGTGGAGCTCCACAGCCTCAGGTGGAGCTCCAGGACATCAGGGGAGCTCCAGAGCCTCATGATGAGGCTGACCTGGGTGACCCCTTGGTGCCCCTCCTGACCCGGGTGAGCCCGTGGTGTCCCCTCTGACCCGGGTGACCCCGTGGTGTCTCCCCTTCTGACCTGGGTGACCCTGTGGTGTCCCCTCTGACCCGGGTGCCCCCTTGGTGTCCCCACTGACCCGGGTGCCCCCTTGTTGCCCCCTCTGACCTGGGTGACTCTGTGGTGTCCCCCCTGACCCGGGTGCCCCCGGGGTGTCCCCCCTGACCCGGGTGCCCCCGGGGTGTCCCCTCTGACCCGGGTGCCCCCTTGGTGTCCCCCCTTCTGACCTGGGTGACCCTCTGGTGCCCCCTCTGAGCCCGGGTGCCCCCTTGGTGCCCCCGCAGGCTCTGGACCTGGCACCCTTCTCGCTGGTGGCCCTGGAGGGCCGCGCGTCGCGTTACGCGGCCGAGGTCTTCCTGCCGCGATGGCGTCTGACGCGGCGCCTGCTCGAGGACGTGGCGGCCGCCCCGGAGCCCCCCCCGCGCCCCAAACCCGTGCGGATGAAGGTCAACAGGTGAGGGGACCCGGACACTTTGAGGGGGGGGGGGACACCCCCCAGGGGCACCTTAGGGACACCTCGGGGGAGTGGGGACACTGGGGGGCTCTGGGGGTGACCCTGAACCCCTCCCCTTTCTCCCCCCCTTATTTACCCCCCCCGTTTCTCCCCCCATTTACCCCCCCCGGATCTCCCCTTCCTTTTACCCCTCTCATTTACCCCTGCCCCCCCATTTACCCCCTGTTGCCCCCCCCATTTACCCCTGACCCCCCATTTACCCCCCGTTGCTCCCCCTCCCATTTACCCCCCCATTTGCCCCCCCATTTACCCCCACACCCCCATTTACCCCCCGTTTCCCCCCATTTACCCCCACACCCCCATTTGCCCCCCCATTTACCCCCCTATTTACTCCCCCCCATTTACCCCCCCATTGCTCCTCCCCATTTATCCCCACCCCCCCCATTTACTCCCCATTTACCCCCCGTGCTCCCCCCATTTACCCCCAACCCCCATTTACCCCCCCATTTGCCCCCTGATTTACCCCCACACCCTCATTTACCCCCCCATTGCTCCCCCCATTTACCCCCCGTTGCTCCCCCTCCCATTTACCACTACCCCCCCATTTACCCCCCGTTGGCCCCCACATTTACCCCCCCTTGCTCCCCCTCCCATTTACCCCCCCATTTACCCCCCCATTTGCCCCCCCATTTACCCCCACACCCCCCCATTTGCCCCCCTATTTACTCCCCCCCATTTACCCCCCCTTGCTCCCCCCCATTTACCCCCCCTTGCTCTCCCTCCCATTTACCCCCACACCCCCATTTACCCCCTGTTGCTCCCCCTCCCATTTACCCCCACCCCCTATTTACCCCCCCATTTGCCCCCCATTTACCCCCACCCCCCATTTACCCCCCCATTTACCCCCTGTTGCTCCCCCTCCCATTTACCCCCACCCCCTATCTACCCCCCCATTTACCCCCCCATTTATCCCCCCTTGCTCCCCCTCCCATTTACCCTGACCCCCCATTTGCCCCCCCTTTGCTCCCCCTCCCATTTACCCCCACCCCCCCATTTACCCCCCCATTTACCCCCCGTTGCTCCCCCCCATTTATCCCCACCCTCCCATTTACCCCCACCCCCCATTTCTCCCCCCCATTTACCCCCCCTTGCTCCCCCTCCCATTTACCCCCACCCCCCATTTACCCCCCTTTCTGCCCCCCCCCATTTACCCCCCCTCCACCCCATTTACCCCCCCATTTGCCCCCCAGGATGCTGCAGCCGCTGCCCAAGGCCGAGAACCGGGCGGTTCTGCTCCTCAACGCCCCCCCTCGCCCCGGGGGGGCCCCCCCGGCCTCCCTCGGGGTGCTGCCCCTCGGCCCCGCCCCCGCCCCGCCCCCAGGCCCCGCCCCTCCGCCACCTGGCTCCGCCCCCCTGCTCGTGGCCCCCCCCGGGGTGACGCTGGCCCCGGCCCTGCTGGCCACTGCCCCCCCCAACCCGGTGGCCGCCGCCCCCCCCAACCTCCTGGTCCCCTCCCCCGTTGGCCACGCCCCCTCCCCCGTCGCCCACGCCCCCACCGTAATCTCCCCCGCCCACTGCGCCCTTGGCCCCGCCTCCTCAGGCGTTGGCCCCGCCCCCTCCACGCCGGTCCCCTCCACCTGTGCCGTTGGCCACGCCCCCTCGGCCGTTGGCCACGCCCAAACGGTCTTGGGCCCCGCCCAGTGTGGCCCCACCCCCTCCCCTCTCGGTCACGCCCCCCTCCCCTCTGGGTCCCGCCCCCTCTCCCCTTGGCCCTGCCCCCACGGCCATAGGGCCAGCCCCGGTTGGCCCCGCCCACTCTGCCCTTGGCTCCGCCCAGACTGTCCCCCAGGCCACGCCCCCTGGCCCCACCCCTCTGCTGCCGCCCGGCCTGGGGCTGGGATTGGCCCTTTCGGCACCGGCCCGGCCAACCACGGCCCTACTGCCTGCACTGGCCACGCCCCCCGCAGGCCCCACCCACCGTGAGTGACAGGGAGAGGGGAGGGGCTTGGGAAGGGTGGGGGTTGTGGAGGGTCCCAGAGAGGGATTTGAGGGGTGGGGTTTGTGGGGAGGGTGTGTGCTTATTGGTTGGGTGTGAGGTGGGGGCGGGGCTTGGAAGGCAGTGGGCGGGGCTTGCGGCAAGAGCTGGGGGTGTGGAACGGGTGGGTGGGGCTGGTTCAGGGGCGGGGTTTGGACAGGGCTTTATGACTGGATGGTCTTGCAGTGGGCGTGGCTTTGAATAACCACGTGGTCAAGGGGAGGGGGGGCTTGGGGGGGACACAGAGGCGGACTTAGCTCCGCCCCCATTAACCCCTTCCTCCCCCTTCCCCGCAGCGCTACCACCCCCGCCCCCCTTGGCTCCGCCCCCCCCGCAGCCGCCGGTGCCGCCGCCGCCACCGCCCCCTCCCCGCGCCCCCCCGTGCCCCCGCAGCCCCCCCCCACGACCACCCCGATGTTGGGGGGCAAGGGGGGGCCCCCCCTGGCTGCCTTCGCCCTGCCCGGGCCCGGCCCACAGCGCCTCCTGCTGGCACCCGACATGCAGGCACGGCTGCCCTGTGAGTGACACCCCCCCCCCCCCAAAAAACAGACCCCCCCGGACCCCTCCCCAATCCAAACAGCCCCCCCGGACCCTCCCCAGACCTCCCCATCCCAAACAGCCCCCCCTGGACCCCTCCCCAACCCAAACAGCTCCCCCAGACTCCCCCCATCCCAAACAGTCCCCACGGACCCTCCCCAGACCCCCTCAGACCCCCCCATCCTGAACAGCCCCCCAGACCCCTCCCCAACCCAAGCAGCCCCCCGGAGCCCCCCCAGACCCCCCATCCCAAACAGCACCCCCTGGGCCCCTCCCAGGACCCTCTCATCCCAAACAGCCCCCCAGACCCCCCCATCCCAAACAGCCCCCCCAGACCCCTCCCCAACCCAAGAAGCCCCCCCGGAGCCCCCCCAGACCCCCCCATCCCAAACAGCACCCCCTGGACCCCTCCCAGGACCCCCCCCATCTCAAACAGCCCCCCCACACTCCCCCCACACCCCCATCCCAAACAGCCCCCCCTGGACCCCTCCCCAACCCAAACAGACCCCCCCCCCAATTTAGGGTCTCCCTCACCCTGTTCCCCCCCCCGAATTCCTGGGGGGGTCTCCCTCCCCCCGTGCCCCCCCAATTTGGGGTCTCTCTCCCCGTGCCCCCCCCCCCAATTTGGGGGTCTATAACCCCATTTGGGGGTCTCTAACCCCTTACCTCCCCCATTTGGGGGTCTCTCCCCCCTTCCCCCCCCCCCATTTGGGGGTCTCTAACCCCTTCCTCCCCCCCATTTGGGGGTCTCTAACCCCTTCCCCCCCCATTTGGGGGTCTCTAACCCCTTCCTCCCCCCCATTTGGGGGTCTCTCCCCCTGTGCCCCCCCCATTCCTGGGGTCTCCCTCCCCCCGTGCCCCCCAATTTGG
>JAUMJL010001548.1:0-51448 GCA_033558185.1 Dromococcyx pavoninus | reverse complement strand
GTCCACGTGCTCCTCCCCCTTTTTCCCCACCGGGAGCGCCTCCTCCCTGGCGGGCGGGGCTGGCGCGCGCGGTGCTCCCTGAGGCGGCGGGCGGGGGCATCTTTGCCCCCCCTCACACCGCGACCGGGAAGGCTCTGAGGCGGCGGCTGCACAGGCTACAGCGCCATGGCCCTTGCGGCCGCGGCGCGACCGCGACGTCCCCCGCGCTACAGGGCCGTGCGGCCTTATAGCGCGGGGGAGCCGCGCAGGCCGGGCCGGGCCCAGTGAGTGGTGCGCCCCCCGCCGCGTCCCTAAGGAGGTGGAGGGGGAGTTGCGAGCGACCCCTGCAACAGCCGGAGTTACCCGCCCTTTTTCAGGGGGCTGGGGGTCTATCTGAATAAAACGTTGTCCCCGAAACCTATGAAGCACTGGATATGACTACACATATGTTGCAAATGGTGCGGGTTTTAACAAATTAACATCTCAATCTGCTGAAAATTGAGGAACAAAGTCAATAAAACGGGCATTTGTTTCTATAGAAACAGACACCTTGGCTGGGATTGTACCGAGCTTTGATTTTTCTTTGAGTTTGGAATTTGCTGCTTTTGCAGCCTGCTCTCACTTATTTTCAGGAAATCAGAAATTTAGAACACCATCTTGGAAAGATAATGGTCAAAAAAATTCTTAGGACCTAGTTATAATTAATTTCTGAGGCTGTGTAGTCATAAATGGTGGAGATGTCAGTTTGTACCTCCACTATCAAATCTAAGGGATTTTGCAATTTGCCATCTTCCATTCCTCTTTCTTCCCTGGCTCTTTCTCCAATGCAGCTGGAAAAAGCTAATCCAAGAATCAGCTGACACAACTGGTTGTAGCCCAAAAATTTGGAGAGTTTGTGAAGTTTTTGTTCAGTACAGCTATCATTAACATGAGGAAATAGAGAGGAAGTATTCAGCTGATGTGTTCCAGGTTTCTTATTCTCAGACACTGTTTCCCCATGTGTTCTGAAGTGACAGTGATATTCAAATGGATTCAAGAGTACAAATAAGTAATGTAGCTTATCGTGTAAGGAAGATCCTAACAGTTTTCTGGAAATACACAGGGCATGGAATAGGACTCATTCTGTTTGACAGTGAGGCAGTGCATACCCATGCATTTAAAAATGAATAGATCATTTTTTTTCTTCCCCTGGTTAGGACAGAGCTAAGAGGTTTTTGATTATTTAATTCTGCATTTGACTGTACCGGTTAGTTGGTTTGTTCTGCTTTTTCTTTATTTTTTTTTTATACATCAGTCTTTATGCTTTTCCTGAAAAAAATCATGTTTTCTATTGCAGTGGGAAATTCTTCTAAGCAGTCTTGACCAAGGTCATTTGATTAGAATCAGTTGCATGTTTTGATACTCACTGGAAAAAAACTTTCATCATGATTTGATTATGTTTTTCTTGACAAAAACTTAATACTTACTTTTGACAGTCATTCCTCTTTTCCATTAAATTGTAAGAAGGTGGGCCACATGAATTCCTGCAGTAGGTCTTGTTGCATCCTCGGGAATGCTTTCAAGAATTTTTGGTAGGGTTTGGGAAGCTCCAGGTATTTGTTTGCACTTGGGATCAAGATCTAGTTCTCCAAAGCGTTTGCATTTCCGAATAACATGACTGATTCAGTGGAGTCTCTTAGAGACTAGGCATTAAGCATAAGGAAGAGAGTTCCTTTACTGTTTCTTCCACTCTTCACACCCAAGCTTTAAAAGTTAATGGGCTATGGAAACCTGTTAGATAACAGACAGGAAAAGAGCTGGAAAAGCCCAAAGAGAGCACATGTCTGTTAGGGCTCAGCAGTCTGCTGCTGGCATTTCCAAGTAATCCATTTCTGTAGCTTTATTTACATTATGACTGAAGCCCAGTTTTAGCTGTTGCCTATGGCTGTGCCAGTGCAAACACTCAGCATAAAAAAAATTGATTCCACTGGAACTTGCTCTTGGAGCCAGAATGAGTCTGAGTAGTGCAGCTGCTGTTCATGGTAAGAAGTGCTGTCTAAAATGGCAACTCATCCTAAGTGTAGAGGAGGGGACACAAACCCAAGCGTTGAGCCAACTATTTTTTTACTCTGACAGGAGTTTGCAAGCTCCCGTACTTCTCTAAAGAGGATGCAGGGCAACATCTTACTGGTTGACTTTTGGAGTATCAGTAAGTGGTAACGCATTGAATGCCTGTCTTGTCCACTGGTGGATTTCTTAGAAGAAAATGATGTGAACAACAGTTTGGTGGTCTGAAATTATCTGAAATTACTCCAAAAAGCATTGCTTTTTGACAGTAGAACTGCTCATTGTTACAGCTTCTGTTTTTTAAGAACTTCAAAAGAAAAGACTCTTCCCCTGACTTCTCTGGGTTATCCAAGTCTGTTGGATGACAATATCCAATACTGCAGTGTTATTTAAAAAATCATATTTACCAAGTCATGAAAATAATCAAGAGCCAAACTAGATTTTCTTTCTTTATAAGATGTATCTTTAAGATAAGACGTATCTTTAAGATAAGACTTCTCTCTTGACCTGAGAAGCTGAGCTCTCTGTGTTGCACAACTCCTCGGTGTATAGATGGTGCTATTTTCAGGCCTACTGATAAAGCTTCAGCTTCCTTATCAAGGTGCAGCTATAAATACACCAACAGCCAACCAGCAGAACAAGTTCCTTGCTGGTATAGTCATGTGTGCAAGAGTTTTTGCCAGCTTGGGAATACCATACCATATAAAATAACTCCTGTGGGATTACTGCTATTGTGTCTGAAATTGAGTTTTGGTGAGAGTTAGCATTTCCTGAAGTTTTCAGGCTGGTGGAAGCGCGTTGGAAGGGACCTCTGGAAGTCACCTCGTCCAACCTCCTGCTCCACACATGTCCAACGCCAGTAGGCTGGAAACTTTCCCACTGGGAATAGACATGGACTGCGGCAGACTTATTCTCAACCGCTCACTGAACTTACTCAGCAGCTGCTGCCGTAGTGTCTGTTAGTCCTATAGGGAGGGGACCTGCTGGAGATGGGAGGATTAGGGTAGGAGGACTGCAAGGGGTTTTGTTCTGCAAACAGTGCAAGCAGATGCTGGCAGGTGCACTACAGGCTGTTGTGTCTGCAACTGATGGGGCATGGGAGGAGGTCCTGAGCAGAAGGAAAGGCTTCAGGCAGCTAAGGAGAGCCCAAATATCTGCTTTCCAGGCTGTTGACTCCAGATGTCCATAGAGATGACATCAGGCTGGCAGCATGAGATTGTATTTTGCTGTGGAAGAAGTGAGGCCTGCATTCCTGGAAATGTCAGCAAGAATGCTGTGCAGAAAACTCCAGCTTCTAGATTATTCCCAAGGCTGAGCAGAAGTTCCTGTAGTGCGCAACACAGTGCACTGCAAAGAATGAAATTTTGTTTCTGGCACCCTGTGCCACGAACTGAAGCAAAGCGTGGCCCTTGCTCTTCCTGCTCTCCCTCTGCCTAGGTACAACATAAGAGTGGTTTGTTTGGAGCTGGGAACATCAGGCTTTTAAGCTATATCTGAGTGTTTTGCAACACAAGTACCTGCGTAGTTTGCAAGTTAACACTAGAAATCGGGCAATTCAATATGAGGAGGACTGCGCTGCCAGGTATTTGCTTTCTGCTGTCTCTGTCTGCGTTTTGTCATGCTTGTCTCCCAGGCTGTCATAACCTGATTGTTTTATACATTGTTTATTTATGACAGCTGAAACTTTTCTTGATGCCAGGTATTG
The DNA here is from genome assembly GCA_033558185.1 of Dromococcyx pavoninus. Lineage (NCBI taxonomy): Eukaryota > Metazoa > Chordata > Aves > Cuculiformes > Neomorphidae > Dromococcyx > Dromococcyx pavoninus. The sequence goes on along the minus strand of JAUMJL010001548.1, from coordinate 47,718 downwards.
TTTATGATACCTTATTTTCTAACTTGTATCTGGCTGTCAAGTGAAGAGATCACTGTAACAGAAAAATCATTTGTCTTGTGCACAAAATGATGCTGGTCTTTAAGAAGTATTGTTTAAAGCCACAGAAGAGCAGATAGCTTGGTAAGGATCAAAGCTGATGAAAACTTATCTCCCATGGATTTTTTTCTTACAGTTGGTTCTTTGGTGTCTAATACTGCACACACCATTTCTTTCCAGCCTGTGAATTCTCCAGCGACTAAGACTGAGCTGGGCTGCAGTCTCTCCCTTGGCTGCAGTACTAATTGGTGCTCCTGCCACCTCTCTGATGCTTGGGTCAGTTAAGCTAATGGAGACCTCTGAGATCAGAACCTCGTGTCAAAATTTGGCTGAAAGAGGTTCAAATGTTCAGAAGTTAATATTGTGAGACAGACACTTAGGCACGCTTATAATACTTGGTACTACTCAAGGACTGAAATATATTTGTTCAAAATCAGGCAATATTGCAGACATCTGATCTCCCTTCCCCTTTCTTGTCTGAGCTGCTCGGCATTTCCTCTCCCCAACTCTGTGGTGAACAACTTCTGGGCTAAAAATTAGAACTTTGCATCCATCTCCTCTTTCTTTAGTATAGTATCAGGGTCACTTTCTTCTGGTATGGGGAGTTTGCACAGTATGTTCACACCTGTCTATCGAGATGAGGTCTCTGCCAAGTACTCAGTGGAATTTGCCAGCATCTGGCAGACTGAAATTTTGTTTGGTGCCCCTAACCTCTTGGCAGATCTCTCACTTCACATTGCTCCTCACACTTGTTGCAGCCCCTTACTTGCATCCTCCCCTTCCACCTCCCACAGAGACACTTCTGAACAACTTTTCCTTCTACATAGATATTCAGGATGTCTCTCCTTGCCCAGGCCCAGACACAAAATTTATGCGATGGCTTTTGTATTTGTAGAACAGACCTGTCTGCTGACAAATACAACTGAGCTTGACAAGAGGAGCTCACCAGGCATCCTGGGCACTGTATAGGAACTGAACATCCCAGGAACAGAGGCTGTGAACAGCTACCTTGTGCAGCAGTGCCTGGAAGGTGGTGTGGGCAGAGCTCGCATGCACAGTGTACCTCATGGGTGTATCTCTGAGGCTGTGTGACCTGGGCAGGTGTTCCTGTGCAGACAGCTCAAAAGCAGACTTGTACTCATTTATGTCAGAGCAGCTTCCTGTAAATTCTTTCCTTGGTGGGAGCTTGTTTGAACTTTAGCAACTTAGAAGGCAGGCATGTGGCCTTAGCAGGTTGTCTGTGTTCTGTGTGGAATTGCCTTCTCCTGCTTGTCTGTCTGCAGGCTGCTAAGGGAGTCCAGATGATTAGCTGAGACAAAAAAATGGAGTTTTATTTCCCTATTAGTTCCATTTGACTAAGTTAGTTACTTTTACCTTAACCATATTTACCTTCAAAAGTGGCAGTTCTGAAAAAAAATTTCCTTTATAAATTGTGAGGGTGAATTGCATTCACAGGAGTAGTTCTGTATGTACTACCTTCCAGAATTATTGCAGAGTAAATTTGGTTCTGGCAGGGGAAGGAGTAGAGACCTTCTAGGGCAAAATCAAGTGACTTATTCCATGAGTTCCACCGTGGCAAGGATTTACCTTCATGTATACTAGCATACTTTCTAGCTGCTCTTCCTCTGCCATCAAATAGCCACCTGACATAGATAGCTATTGATAATATGGAAAGAAATAGTAGATAATTCTTACATTTGGTCTTAATTCCACCTGAAACATTATAAAACTTGAAGTGGAGTCAATTCTAAAGGAGCAGGTGCTGAATGAGCTTTGAGCCTGGACTCCTGGTTTGAATGATAACACAGGCACGGGAAGGGAGAGCTGAACTGCTCATGAAATGGCTCCGAAGCAGCCTCCATTTACAACTGGCATTTTAAGCAAGCCAGAGGCTGTGTCATTTGAGAAGTGGCAAACAGTAGCTGTTTAGGAGAAATTTGTCCTGTGCCAAATGTGTATACACAGAGGTCGCAAATTCACTTCTGAAATAGCTCTTCCACGTTCCAGCAGCCAGAGGGTCCCATCGCAGGCTTGATTTTGAACACAGCTCTCCAGGAGTGAAAACATTCTCATCTCTCGGACCACCCCATTCCCTTTAAACGATGAGCTTTGCTTTCAGGAAAGATCTCACCATTCTACTAAAAGTGATGTGAGCTTTTTTCTTCTTTGTTTTCCCACCTTCAATCACTAAGGACTTTGACATAGACAAGGATGGCTGGTTTTTAACTGTTCTTCCATGTCCCTGTAGCATATTCCCAAGCTGAGAACATAATTGCAGTGGGTGCTCGCAACAGTCACAGAAGTGATTAAATGTCAAAAAAAAAAAGATGTTGACTTAATGTGAAGAGAGGCAGCTCTAACAGATGGAAGTCCCATGAAATAAAGTTTTACAGTTTTTATGGTGATGGAGCTTCAGTGCTGAAAGGGAGGAAAAAAGTGCAGTGGAGGCAGTGGACAATAGAAGATACAGCACATGCAATACATGGAGATGCATTGGGAACTGCTTCGATATTTAACTATTAACTTCATTGAAACTAATGGTGGAAAGTAAACATGGATTAATAGTCTGGAAGGTTTTTTTTTTCCATTGCAGCGTGAGAGGAAAGGTATGTAGCTGGTGGATGAATGTTCCATTGTTACAGCAATTAGAATGTTTGTTTGTATGCCTGCGTGTGTGTTGGTGAGTGTGTTTGTACAGAGAGGCAGGTAGTCTGCATGTAACCGCAGGCAGATTTGCAAATACAGAATTGCTTGCTACTAACTGAACATACAGGTAGTTTCACTTATGATGAACGTTGCGTACTGCTATAAAGTGAGATGAACCAGGTTGTTTTTAGATGTATCAGGCTTTAATTATTGGGCTGAAGTGTTTAATGCTGCATATCTGCCTCTGTCTAATTTTTAATAGAAATGTTGAGCAAAGAGTTCAGCTGTTGCAAAAGGTGAAGATAGGAAAATGTTGTCCTAAGTCATCTTTGAAATGTTTTATTGAAACCCATAATACCGCTACAGTCTGAAGGAGGGCATTAAGTTCTTACTGCTTGCACAAAACTTTGAATTTCACCTGAATTTGAGTTATGAGAACTCGGCAAAAGAAAAACTGAACTAAACATGCCAGGGAAACTTGTTAGCCTTTGACAGATCTATTCGCTCAAGATTACTTACCTACATTGTGCTTTTCCCTTTACAGCTTGTACAAGCTACCTCAACCCAGCTAGATTTGCCTAAAGCTTTCCCTGATGCGGAGCAGTCCAGCTGGCAGGGGAGGAGGCAGCAAGCCTTTCTACCGCTTGACTACTCCACTGGGCAGAGCGCCTGCCAGGCACGCTGCTTGGGGAGAGCTGCTGTCGGGTGGGAAATGTCTCCTGGTGTCGCCCAGCTTTTGGGACTTCAAAGTCAAGAGCACAGTGCATTGTTTTGGGATGTCCCTTGTAGATATGCTGTAAATCTTCAATGCAGAAATTACAGGTCTTTGCCTGAGGAATGTATGTAAGTTTATAGAACTTACAGCACTAAGGTGGGAATCCAGATAGCCCTCAGCCATAACGACAGTTAAGTGCATGTCTTGTCCATTTGTCTTCCTGTTTCCTAGGGTTTATTCTGCTGCTCTGATAAAGTTCAATTTAAAAGATGCTGAAGTGCCAGTTCAGGCAAACAACCCTTTCTCCTATGCTGAAACACATCACTGCAAGTAGAAGGCACAGTGCTTTGTATCTGTCTCCCAAGATGCAGGAGAAAAGAGCTGAGAGGTACCGGGCTCAGCCCACAAAGACCAACTCACAGGCTGTCAACTGAACTCAGAGTGAGAGTTTAGGTGTCTAGTCTCCCACTGTAGTCAGTGGAGATGTACTTATGGCAGCAAATGGAGCCGAGAGTGTGATTCGGCTTATGAAATGTAGTTATCCATCCTCTGGTGAGCTGAATCCCACATAGTACGGCAAAGTGGGACACTTGAGCTCATACCAGTATGTCCCTACCTCTGGGTACATATCTACAGCCTGTAGGTAAGCCCATTCCTGGTAAGGGTGTGCTGATGACAAGGATTCAGTGTCCAGCTGCTGGCATTGTTTCACCAGTTTAATGACAGTTGCGGGTGGACACCCCTCACAAGGCTGGAGCTTCTCTGAGCATGTGTAGGCCAGCTTCAGCCCCTCTGTGTTAGGTGGGTGAGCATGTTGAACCTTATTTGAGGTAGACAAAATGGTACCAGGAAAGAACACCCAAGGCTCTACAATAAAGAAACAACATTACTCTCTTAAAATTATTTTACCACCTCAATTGATGAGTTCAGACAAATAGACTTAACTGAGCCTGCTTAGTCCATGAAACATTAATATCTACCACTTATTTTTGAAGCTATGTTTTAGATTTTATTTTCAAGACAAAAGCGTCATTTAAAATTATGTAAATGAGCTGCCAAATGCAAGGCATTATGCAGATTTGTGAAGGCAGGCAGCAGCACATTAACCCTTGGTGCTGCGGCTCACTGTGGAGGGAACATTGCCACAGCAGCTTTGCGGGAATGCCTTTCAGCCCTTACTCTCTTTAATTACAGTGCTCCTGTGGCAGGACCTGAGGTGTGAGGCTAACCCTCCTGTACATGCCCGATTGCCAACTGGGTTTGAGTTGATAGAGGAGGTGTATTTGCTGCAGTGTTCACCTCACAGTCCTGTCTGGCACAAGCTGTATCCAAATGCAACCTGGGTGTCTCAGAAAGGACAAGCATCATGGCTGTCACCTGCTGTTTCAAGCAAGTTGTTTCCAAAGTATTTGAAGTGACTGTTGTAGGTTGAATACTAAATTGCTTTTCAAATGTCAGCTGTGCAGTAATACTTTAAGAAGGATTGACACTGTCAGATAGAAGTCCTTCTAGCTTGCTGAGCTGTCTAGTGTACACAAGATGCAGTAGCAGCCTTGAATTTCTGGAGAGGAAAGCTATTGAAAGAGCTCCATGTTGTGCTAATTTGTGGGTTCAACAGCTCATTATTCCACCCAGCTATAAAGGTGGTGGGAATAGCTCTCAGCCAGGAGCAGATGGGTTTTGATAGAAATCTAAGGCCTGATCTGCTCTGGAAGTTTGCCCTGATCTCTGCAGCCAATGCCAGCAGCTAACATAGCTGCATTGGTGCAAACACTAGTGCCAAGAAAGAAATCCAGTGGTTTATATCAGTGAAGTATGGCAGCAGCTGGCATATTCCCAACATGCACAGGGGTGTAAGCGTGGCTCGTCTCTGATGGAGGTGCCTGGTGCTGTGTAAAAATAGTCATGGTGGCAGCCAAGCCTGAGGAGAAAGGGAGAGAGTTCACATAGGGTGGTTTAGGACGGGCTGGGTTTGTGCCTCAGCTGTGCCCAGTTGGGATGCCAAGCCCTGTGAATATGTGGTGTGTTCAGTGCCAGGCAGGGATGGATCCTGCGGAGGACAGGAAGGAGTCTGGCCACATTACGGAGGGACTTGATTCCACGTTTCCACTTGTACTTCAGTTGCTCGTGGCTCTTCATGAGAGAGGTCGCAGAGCAGTGCAGTTGCAAAGGAAAACACTGAGGCTCTTGGCATTCACTTTTCAGTTGCTAAATGAGGGGGAGAGTAATTTTTTTCCCCTCTGCTATCTTTGAAGCAATTTGTGTATTGTGTGTTGACTTACTTCAGTAACAAATAATGTCCCACTTCTGCTCTAGGAGATGGGGATAATCTGGATTTCCCCCCTGCATCCCCTTACATCCAAACTCTTTCAAGTTTGCTCCACTCACCAAATTGCTCCCTTGCTTTCTTTCTCGTTAAGGGTGTCATTTCAAGCTGTTTGAGCCAGTACAAAATACTGAATAGACGCTTCTGTGTATTCAAACCTGGATGCTGTCAGTGAATTTACAGACTTAAAACCTATCGCCAGTTTTAAACTGGATGCACATGCATGCGCATGAAAGTTAGCACAGTTTAGCTATTTTGGTTTTGCTTGTTTTTAAGAATATTTTTGGCTCAAAAATGTGATGTCTCTCATGTATTTGGAAAGAGTTGTCTGAAGCACATGTTCAACATCTGTTGGTTTCAGATGTGCTGAGAGCTCAGCAAGAATGTAATAGTTGCAGAGATCAGAGAAAATTTTGGTCCTGTGTATTTTTTTTTAAAGGTGGATTTGGAATTTTCCTATGGCTCAGCAATTTCAGCAGTGGGCTGGTTGATCTGTTTAGTGAAAACCAGCAAGAAACCCAGCTACATCAGTTCAAGTTTTTGTTCATTTTGGAGGGAATAGCTGAAAAGGATAGAAATCAGACACTGCTGCTGTACCACACTTAAAATAATTAAACTAGTTTAAATAGGCACAAATACTGTTTTATGATGGCTGACTTCTCAAAACAAATCTGAGCACAAAGACTGTGGAAGGAACTTGCTAGGAAACCTCTACAGTGTGCTGAGAAGTTTTGCACCTCAGGCACCTGTAAGAGAGTCCTCACCACCTGCCAGTCTGGGCACTTCCCAAAAACTGCAGTACAAAATTCATTTCCGTAAATGAAGCATCAGGGAATTCCTCACAGGCCATTTTAAATCAGTGTGGGGGACTGAAAGCCTTTCCCAGAATGATCCCTGAAGACTCAACGGTAAGGTCCTGCCCATACTCCTTCTGAAGCCCTGACTTCTGTGTTCAGGCAAGTTCTGACAGGCTACTTTGTTAGCACACACCTACAGTCATCTTGATTGTGTTCTTAGCAAAGGTCTTTGCTTCCATGGGCTCTAACCTTGCCCATGCTGTGATTTCAACAAAGTAACTTGAAGCCATACTTACCCTCTGGAGGCAGGGCCACCAAATCTCATCTCTTTTGTGCTTAGTCTTAGGGTGGGTTTTTCCAGCATAGATTTCAGGCAGGTGTGCTGCCACCTCAGGCAGCATGGGGATGCTCCAGAAAGTTGAGGTGAATCAATAAAATGTGTTAAAGCCACAGGCCCACAATGTCACCATGCATATGTTGAAGCCTCCATTTCTGTACCAAGTAGTTATAATTATGATATCCCAATCCTCTTAACACATTTTTTTTCTTTCCTATGGCTACTTTGTAGCCAAACACATCTATTTAAACCTGTTTCTATGAGAAAAATGGTAGCTCTAAGACTGGAGAATCATCAAGGACAGGTTTTTCATTCATTGCAAGTCATCTGTCAGTGCAGCTCGTGACTAGGATAAGATGGATAAATACATCGGGTATTGTTAGGATTACTTGTCTGGACACTTCCTCAATAGCATTTTCCAAAAATGAGTGATGTGAAACACAGTGGCGGAGTGATGGCTTCCATGTACGTGATGAGCAGAGCAAGCTGGCTGTGGTTTATGTCTCCACTAAATTCTCTACATGTGGGAGGTCCCTGGTGATGGCAGCTGCAAATTCCTGCCTGCTACCACCTATCTTGCTACGTTGTAAAAGCCTGCCCAGCATATTCCATGCTCCTCCCTGCCCACCTGCCAAGGTGACCCATTATGACTAAAAGCCATTAGCACTCAACAGGTAGACTCTTGGATCTCCAGTCCTTCAAAGATATGCAATAAGTTAAGAGAAACCAGGAATACGTGTAAAACCTGAGGATGCTCCTTTGAAGAAAGATTCATTTTAAAACACAAGAGTTGATTACATGGCAAGAGAAGATATGATGCTGATACACGGTGCTGATACGTGAAGTGTGGCTGTTAGCAGGATTTTCCATTAATCCCTTTTTACACAACATATAATTCACATATGGAATCAGCCCTGGATGTTCCTGACAGGTTTAGACTAGCTCTGCACTCGATGGTCTAGCAGTGTTTGTTAGCTGTGTCCCTGTGTCATGCTGTGGGAGGAGGGGCTCAGAAACATCCTGTGATGGCAGAAACTCACTTGATAATTTAAAGTAAAGCCTTTTCTTCCTGTGTAGTTTCTGGAGCAGGAAAGCTGTACGAGAACTATAACAACATCTGGAGTTATTCTGGTTCAGAGGAGGTTTTCTGCATTTCAGAAAGTATTACATTCATGCACAGAAAGCATTTCCAGTGGCATTACTGGGGTAAAGTTACATCCAAAGAGACTCAGTTGCTACACGTGGGACTTGGAAAGCAGCACCCAGCTCACCTGCTCTTACAGTGGTCATGCCCCACACCACCTGAGCTAGTTTCCTGCCCTCCTTTATGGCCAGCGGGGAGAAACGGGAATCTGATACACTCAGCTGTACAGCTGCTGGTGGAATTAACCATGCCCTAGGAGCACCTTTCTTCTCCATTGGCTACAAAGGATATTTAGAGGAGATTGGATGTGTTTGCTGTAGGAGTTTGAAATTAAGTAAGTGATCCTCATTGAGGTGCCTGCTAATTGCAGCCAGGGAGCAGTCTGTCTGTCCTCGCTCCACAGGCAGTGCCACCCCAGACAGGGTGCTGGGCAACTCACAAGTCCTGCTTCGTGTACGATGGCCGACGCAGTCACCTCTCACAGCCATTCATCCTACCTCTTCAATAGGCATGGTTGCCCTGAAACAAGGATATGCTCTTCCCATGAGTCTTCTCCTCAACCACAGGTGCTAATCTGTTGCTACCTGTATGTTGGATCCCTGTGTGCACTGCCTAGCACCAGTGCAGAGCAGAGCAGTACACAGGCAGGTTCCACTCAGACGCAGAGCTGCTGAGTGCTGAGGAGAAATAGGAGAGGCAAGTTCAAAGGCAGGTGTGATGTCAAGGAAAATGTGATGGTATTAACAGCAAGCCAGCAGCAACAGCAGCTGCTGCATGTGGCAGGCACAGCCCCATGCAACCTGTCAGTTTCCACTGGACCTCTCATATCAGGATGGGTTGTGGCAGGACCGTATCTCCAGCTGGAAATGAGAAAGGACCTTCTCCAAAGCATCCAATAACAGGCAGGACTGTTAGAGGCGGGGCACCAGAGCAAAACTAACCCTTGCTCGTTGTCACAATGTCCATGTGCATAGGTAATTGCCTCTTCCAAAGCAGCAGCCCTCACAAACCTGAACCCGGCAGGTGCAGAGCATCTCCCAGCCTGGTGTCTGTGGGCCGTCTCAGAGATCAATGCTTCTAAAACAGGGCATGATCATTATGGTTCGTCATAGCACAGGCTTAATTTTTAAGTCCTCGGAAATACGAGAAACTACAGTCTGACCCTGTCTCACACCCTAACTGTGCTGCCAGAGGAGGTGGGAAAGAACTGAAATTTTACACAGTGGCATATGGAGGGAATTCAGAATTTGTCTAAAATGAAGATGATAAGAACAATGTTTTTGTCTAGTCTTTCATCCCTTTCACAAACGCAGGCCACTGGATGTGGTTTAAGAGGGCGCATGCTGTGAGCTGGGGTTTTATGATCACTGCTGAATGAAAGTTCTTGTCAGTCTCATTTGTGCATTTTTCCAGTCTGTTTTATAGCACAATCAAATTACTGTTCCTGCATCGTAAGATGTACTTCACAGGTTTCTTAAGATGGGACACCAAGCTCTGAGGTTAACTTTGTTTTCCTCTCAAAGAAGAATTTTTCCATTTTTCTTTCTTCAACCATTTAATTTGATAATTACCCACAGAGGATGAAAATTGATTCAAACAAATCTTGGGTAACAACACTTCACAGAGATGTCTTGCGCTCTTCCTCCTCTACGTGCAGCCGTGGTTCAGTGGTTACCTGTGCTACCATCACTGCTCTGAAGCTCCAAGCCCTTTTGGTAAGAGCCATTGTGGATTCACTTAGCCTGGAGATGTTTATTTGTAGCCTCAGAACTGGCTTTTTGGGAGTTGATTGAGTTTTTGTGTCCAAGTGTTCCCCAAACTGGAAAGCAGAAATATATGGAATGAAAGAAACTTCCATATATTGAGGTACTTCATATTTCACAATGCCTAAGTGGTGAAAGCATCTCTCGTAGAGAGGCATATCAGGATGTATCTAACGCATAGAGGTATTTCCAGGTAGAGGTTCAGATCCCCATGACCAGCCCTAAACTAGCCTTTCCTTATGCTCACCACTATCGCTAGCACTACAGGAATAAGCTACCAGAAGCTCTTCAATTTAAACCATTGGGTTATTTACATCTGCTTTGGGGATACTGTAAATAAAATCTCTGAGGCCTGGGACAGACTCACTGGAGAAAGTAAGGCTGACACAGCTCCCAGTTCACCACTGCTAAAGGTGGCCTGTGCTTGGTGTTGTGGATTAGGACCTGTATGGCCACACAGCTCATGCTTCTGGGTCACTACAATTGCTACATCTTGCTGGGTAAATCCTCATTGCAAACAAGAACTGTATATTCTTCTTTGATCAGGGAAGAAAAGCTTGAGTTGTCCCAGAAATTATGGAAGGCTGGTGGTGAGGATTGACCACCTAAGAAAGACATGGTTAGTAGTCTGGAGTGTCCAGCCAATGTTGGTGAATGGTATAGATTTATCTCGTAACTCATTTCTGATAAAACTGATGAACTTTTTTCTTCATAAAGAACAGACAAGTGTGGAAATATTTCACATAATCACTGATTTCACTGATCTATGACAGAATTATCAAACACTTTAAATCTTTTTCAACTTGATAAAATATCAAAACACTATCATCTAAACAAAGGGCTTCAATAAGCTGGGTTTTGATATTTCTATTATGTTCCAGTGTAGGTTATTAGATAATCAATTTTCCCAAGAAAACGTTACTTCTGAGCCTCATGCGGCTCTAACCATCCTTATATAAGTCTCAAGAAGCCCAGCAATCCGTGCTGACAAGCAAGTCTCCTGTGCTCAGTGATGCTGCAGCCAGTCCAGTATGCCTGCCACAAAAAGGAATTCTCATTCACATCTGATTGGATGTTCAAGGTCATCTTCCAGGGCATCAGCACTGATTGCCAACGTCATCTTTTGGGGAAGTACTTTCTTAAGCACACTGATGGAAAGGCAGAGGTCTTCGCCAGTGTTTACGTAACCTTGGCACATTTTTGACAAATGGGTAGGCCTTACCTTCATCTTGCAGATGGTAAAATGAAAGGTGGCCTCAGCATATGTGGAATATTTTCTGTTGAAGTGAAGATTGATGTTTTAGAAATGAGAGAGTTCTCATTGTAAGAGTTCTGTCTTACATTGCACGAGCACATTGATTTCTACTTCTGCAGCAAAGCTGAATTTTGTTTGTAGAGGACTGTCATGACCAGAGGCAGATGTCAGACTATTAACTAACGACACCAAATGCACTTTTTAATAGAAAATGAAGTTTTGTTCTTTATTTACATTACACAATACCTAAAATGAAAGAACAAGACCTGGAAAATACACTATGAACTAAGATGTGTAGGTACCAGTAGTTCTTGAAGCTTGTTTTCAGATGGGAGTTTGTACACCTGGGATGAGTTGTGCACTGGTGGATGATACCCACCTCTCTCATTCATTCAACTGAGAACTGAAAGGCACAGATAGCGACTGTCTTCAACTACTCACGAATTTACATCTCTTCTGGGTGCCAGATTTGCTGAGCTATTTAAACTAAATGGGAGCAGTAGGAATACAGAAATGTTGGCTGAAAACAAAAGTTGAAGCAAGGGGATTTTCAGAGCAGCTTCGCCCCCTTGGCACAGCAGCAATGGCAGGGGCAGCACAGCCAGGCTATTGCAGAGGCTGTCACTCAAGAGGACCAGTGAGCAGGCAGAAAGCCAGAGCTAGTGGGGAGATGTCAGGACATTTCAGGGTTAGAAGAGGCTCTAGAAAGGGCAAGCTTAGTGAATGAGCACAACTGACATGCCATGACAGGCACGCCACAGGCTTTTGCTCTCCAAGGCATGATGCTCCAGAATGTTTTAGTCAAGATCCTGTGTACACATGGGATAAAATATCTTTAGCAGTGATACTGAATACTGTGGTGCCCTGAAATGTGCTGAGGAAAGACAGGTCACTGCTTTATGTCTATTCAAACCTGCAGAACTAGATGAATAATACCAGGAGCAGATCAGCAACTAACTAATTGGTTTGCTTTAAAAGGGGAGGGTAACACTTCTTTTTCTTCCACCTGGCCTCTTTAGTCGAGACCTGGTTAGGAAGAGGGACATTTATTCAATTAGGTGTAAGAAAGCGTGGCCCCACTCTGAGGTCCTCACCGCTAGCTACATGCTAGTGGGAGAGCAGAAGTGGAAGAGAGCCTGGGATGATGCAGGTAGCATTATTTGAGAGGAAAACACCTTAGGACAGCACTAGGAAAACATAGAGGAGAAAACTCTTTTAAAGTTGGCTAAGCACCAGTGTCTGAGCAACAGAGTGAGAAGTGAGTCAGCGTAATATATTCAACGAAATATTTAGATTTGAATTGAAGGAACTTAGCGGCTCCATTTTGAGTTTCAAGTGGGCAAAGAATTCCTCGAGGAAAAATTTTTAAACCATTATTGATGTAACATTAATATCTTTTTCCATGAAAATTAGAGAGTGTTAAATACGTTTGAAAAACCAAGAGAATATTAAAAAATTGTCTTATTTACATAAGCAGTTTGTTGAGAATCCCAAAATACCATCCTCAGGAATCAATTCTACAGGTTTTTAAGGAAAGTCAGATGCTACTCCAAAAAGCAGGAGGCTGAACTGGACCTTGACGCCCTGGGTCTGCTCCAAGCCTTTTAGCAATGCTTGGCTGGACACACAGGTGCATAGTTACATGGCTAATTACTTCTGTTGTGCTTGGAAATTGGGAGAAGGGAATATGATTTTTATTATCCATTTGAGCACAAGGCTACCTGGTTTCAGTGTGTGGCTGCAGTACTCGATACGTAGTTGCACTCTCAGTTAACAACCTCTGGCTTCCTCTACCAGGGTTAGTCCAGACTGGTCTTAGAGTGATATCCTTACAACACTTCTAAAAACGTGGTTGGGGTGTTAGGAGATTATAGCTGATATCTGTAAATCAATATGTCAGACATTGTCAAAAGCTGCTAGGTGTGAAAATATATTGACCAAACTCTGAATTGATCAGTACTTGCTGTACTTCATCTGTTCTTGCTCAGAAGAGATCAAGAGATGCTCTGAATAAACAGGCTAATTCACCAGTGCTTCCAGCCTTTAGGGCTTGATTCTGGATTTTTTATGGGGTTTGGAGTTGGTGGGGTTTTTTTGCAAGTTTCATGTCATTTGAAGTACCTTTAAGTCCATCTCCATGGACTTCCCTGACAAGGTGGCCTTTGAGTGGGGAATCTCTGGCTCTGCACTGAGGACAGAGAGAGACAGTCAGTAAGCAGTAGTCCGAAGGACATCTTCCAGTTTCCATCCCTCCTCCTTGCTTTTACATTTTAAAAGAAAGATTTCACCTACATGGGTGTCAGGAAGATCTTGAAAGCCAGGGACTCTTAACAGGCTCAGAAACAAGGAACCAAAGAACCTGTGCTGTGTTTGGCTTAGCTATGTTGGGATGCTGTTGCTGTCAAGGTCTCCATGGGAGTGAGTTCAAGATCATCTGTGAGACTGACAGGGACCAGATTAGAGGTGGATGCTGTGATATACACACTCCTTCATCCTCCTCATCCTCTTTCTCATGCTGGTTTGACCTGACTGTGCAGGCTCCCTGCGGGTGCAGAAGACTCAAAGCAGGAGGATGTATTATTTCACTGATGAAAGTGAATTTCAAGCTAATATTTGCAAGTTAGGCTTGATAGTGGACTCTCTTCATTGACAATCCCAAATGTGTTTCTTTGATCTTAGCAGAAGTCAAAATACACCTTGACTTCACTGAACAGGGACCTGGTTAAGCTGAAGCCTACTTTACCCTGGTAATTATTCACATCCCAGTAATATGCAGTATCCACATATCAGTGTGTTGCCAGCAACTTGGACAGCCCATTGACAGCACGCTTGACCTGCAGTGAAGAACCATTAGAAGATCCTCTTTGCTGGAGGACTTCAGCAGCTGGAGTAACAAACCATGTGGCAGAAGTCCCTCCTATCCTTAGGGAAACGGAGCTGAGTTGGTTCTTGAAATGACAGGCAGCACACCTTCAAGGCAGAGATGACTTGTGCTCAAAACAATTCCCATCCATCCATCCATACCTTCTCAGCCATATTTGGTGCCCTGTTCAAGTGGGACCAACTAGGCAGACCCACACAAATATGGGTGTCATATCTCCATGCCTGAGAAGTCACTAACTTTGCAGTGGTGACGTTGGCCAAGTCACCTGCACACGGTTGGTTACTTCTCCAGTCTCTTCCCTTAATAACCCAGAAGGGCAGGCAAGCTCTCCACAGCTCACAGGAAATAATTACAGGGCAGCTCACCTTCCTGCATCAAAAAACACCACTTCCTGATATGTTCCAGGGGCACTGGCAGCATTACTCATGGTGGATGATGTTTCCCAGCATGATTCTCATGCCCGGGCTCAGCCATCCAGCCTACTCTGATCTGGGACTGGCTAAGCCCAGGACAGCATTGCTGCTGGGGAGCTTGGGAGGAAGCTGAGGAGCGGATACAGCTCTGGCTGTGGGAAGCAGCCCATCAAGAAATGCTTGTTTAATGCATGGCAGATTAGCCTGTCCCAGGAGTGAGCTGTTTCTGCAAGTTAAATATCTCCTTATGAGTCAGGAGCCCAACCCTTTATTACAGAGTTGCATATTTTCAGAAATTGCTGGAAAAGTAGCAGACAGTGGAGAAGCTGTTTCATACTGGTCTGGCCCTACCTCCCGTTTACTTGGCTGTTTCCTGTGCCACCCTCACATCTCACCAGCTCCATACATGGAACAGCCAGAGGTGGTCCAGCATGGTGCTGCCCTAGAAGAGGTGTCCTCCCACCCTGATGCTCCCCTGATAAGGGAGTTGGCAGGCTAATGCTGGTGATCTCTCATGCCAGCTTTGCTGAAGAGATGCCTTCTTAGCCACTCCACTTGCAGTACTCTTCATTCTCTTAATCTGGAGATGCCTCGAGTCTCCCTTGCTGCTCTGCAGGAGCAGATACAGGTGTCTGATGGAGTATCAACAGCCTTGGAAAGTGTCTTCATCTGTTTATGGTGATGCCTAAGATACGGTACCTGCCTTCAAGGAGCTGATCCCACAGCCATGGCAGACAGAACGAGCTTGCATGTTGTCCTTGGTCATATGTTGTTAAAGAACACAGCTGAGCGGCTGCACTCACCCCATCCCACAGGTAGGGTGGAAGAAGCTGGGGAATGAGACATTCGTCCTTCACCTACCTGTAGCACCGCTCTGTGGAAAGAGACAATCTTCCTCATGGAGTCCATGGCCACCGTCTCTCTCACAAGACACCATGATGGCTCCTTTTGTCGGCTGGTTAAGCACGACAAATGCCATGGGGAGAAGACACGCCCATAGGCCAGTGTCACCCTGGGGGCCCACAGAAGTCTTTGTGGCCCTGCAAGCTGATGCCCACTGAGATACAAGCCTGGCATGTGGGCAAAGCAGGCTGTTCAGGGCTGAGGGTGTTTGAGCACTGAGTTGTTTATGAAGCTGTCCTTATCAGGTGAGGCACACCAGTCACCAGCTCGCAGTGACATTGCAGAAGATTCCAGCTACACTGCAATCTTTTCAGGGAGACGCAAGACCATGAGAGAAGGTTGGGAGAAAAGGCAAAGAGAATAGAAGGAGGCGAGATCTTCATTCTGGATGGTTTGCAGCATTTAGGCAAAAACTGAAGTCAGTTCATGGGTCATCTATGTACCTCTCTCCAACCTGCTGATGTATGTCAAGCCTGGGCTCAGAAGGACTCACTAGCATCTCCATTCAGCACAGGATCCCAGATCATTAACTTGGCATCCATAAGGAAAAAAAATGCTCCATCCAATCTGCCACTGTTGTGGTATCACTACCGAGTCACACATTCCCGTCAAAAAGGGTGGTTGTTGACAAACCTTATCTTTATGGTTTATCTACCTGGGCCAGTCCCTCACTTCCCAATCTGTCCTCCATTCTGCTCACTGTACTGGGAGCAGGTGACATCTGTAGCTCAGGGATTTTTATTAACATTTGTTGGCTTTCATGTACCAGGTTGAGGTCAGATCTGATTCCTGTGAACCATTAAGACTATAAGTTTATAACACCGTGACCCAAAGGAAGTGAAGTCTGGAAGTGGATAGTAGGCAATCCTTTTGCTGCCATCCTTTGTCAAGAGAATGAGATTGGTCTTTCTGCCCTGAACACTTTCGAAGTCCCTTTCCTATAAATGACATCCACAGACAGAAAACTCTACCGGAAGTAATCACAAACAACTGCCAATGCTGAAACTGAATTTACAGTACTCAGCTGCTGTAAATCTGCAAACAGTGCTAAATGCTAGACAGGGGCAGCAGCCGCCTTTCAAAACTGTTTCTGAGTACATAAAATTGTGAGAGACAATTGTCACAGCCAAAGCAGGTGTACACTTCTGCTCAGCCCCTAGGAAATCACTGTAAGGATCATCACCATGTAGATCTTTCTAGAAAGATCATAAAACATAAGATAAAACCCAACTGTTGAGTAGTATAGTCTAGCCACCCATCCGGCCCTTATAAACACAAAGTTACTTATTTGCAGAGGAAAGACCAAAGGTTTAGAGTGTGGGGGTTTTTAACTGAAAGCAGCAACAAAGGCATGAAAAAGGCACACTGCCAGTGTACAATCCTTGCTTAGCTGCTGCAATAAAGGGAAACAAGGCTACAAAGAACTTTCAGAGCTGTATATTTCCTTTTGGTTTAAAATATACAGTCCAGTTTTCAGAGCTTTAAAAAATGCCCTGCTTGCAGATAGGTTTTTATGATTTTTAAACACTGCTTGAAAATGTAAGTAAAGATACGCAGCTGATGTAACAGTGCCCTCAGGGATGAGTGGCTCCACACACAGGTGTTTTGGGAAATCTTTGTAAACCAGCATTGCTATCCCAAGATTAATTGATTTCACAGAGGGCCCCCTCTGACACAGCATTTCATCTAGGTGCAGGATTTCCCAGAGGCTTTGGGACAAGATAAGACAAGGAAAGGCAGGCACTGTTCCCACGCGGGGCTGCTGCACACCAGGAGTAGTGCTGCCTGCTGCGCTTCAGCCTGCAATGATGGGATGGGAAAGGGGGCAGAGGGGGAGAGCAGCAGCTCGGCAAATCTCTGTTTGACTGATTTATGCCCACAGACACCTACTTATCCTTCGTTGGATGATGCCCTCTGAGCTTATTTTGCATGCAGGTTCCTCTACTAAGTGCTTAGGGTTGCGGGCTCTGCTGATGCTCTCCAGGTCTGAGAACAGTCTGGGTGCCTGTGAGGAAAAGCTCACATTCGCTGACATAAAGATGCACCCCAAGGGAGGCAGAACCCCGTGGGCACCTCTGCCTGCAGAGCCTCCCCACTCTCCCATGGAGCATGTGGTGAATCTCCAACCCCTAAGATTTAACTTCAAATAATTTTCAAGCTTTTGCTTTTCCTGCAGAAATTTTATTTTGACGCACATCCTTGTGTTCAGCATCTTTCCTTCATAAAAGCTCCTGCAGTCCATTCTCCCAGGACTCTGCCAGGAAGATTTAGTTTGGTGCTTGGTTTGAGTGGTTTGCTCCAATCTCATCTCTTCAGATGGGACTTTGCGAACAAGACTTCCTGTGTGAAGTAAGGGATTCAGGCTCTTACAGTGTGAGAGACACCTTCTGAAAGTCTCTTTCATATAGAGCCAAAGGGGCTAGAGAGAGTCAGGGTTTTAAAGGCAAAATAGTGCTATCAGAAAGATATATAGGCTTCGTACAGGAAGGACCCTTCATGCATTGGTAGCCTTTGAATTCAGCTTTTAAATAAAAGATTTGTCTTCAGACTGAAGAAGCGATGCCTTTTATGAGCAATAAGGCATAAAGCAATTTTTTTTTCTGGATGAAACTACCATCCAATATAAAATAAACTGAGTTTGATTTATTGAAAAGCTAAACTCATATTTTGCCTTGGGAAAATAACACATCATCCAGCTCAACAGTTTGCAGATGCCTGAGAGATGTGGGTGCTCGCGCTGCTGAGGCAGGAATTAACGTTTGTGTCACAAGCCAGTCTGAGGGAGTATGGATCATATCTTGGGCTACAGCTCCTATCAGAGATGATGGGGCAGAAGCTGATGGTGAGTGTCATTGCTGGGAATTGGGGTTGTTAAGTTTTATAAGTACATACTTGCATTTGGCTTTTAACAAATGTTTTTCATTGCTGCTACATATAAACTTAATTAGGTATATAAAGTTACATTTGAACACTTGAATTTATTCTTGCATTTGATACACCGTTGTTTGAATGTGAGCAATGCACAACAGGAAGCCTCACGTGTTTTTGTGCAGCTCAAGAAGTGACCTGCTCCCCTTGGTGGCTCTCAGCATCCCTGCCTTTTGCACTTCCTGCTCGGCCACCAGTGGGGTCCAGCTTCCTGCAGGTGGTCAGCAGGCAGTCCCACAGGAACAGCCCCCAGGGCCAGCTCAGCTTTGCTGTTTTGGAGGCTGCATGGGAAATCTTCTTGTCTGGTGCTACTTAGGCTTTTGCATACAGCTGGTAACTGTGGAAGATGCTTCCTCCACGGGAATAATAATCTCTTAAATACACAGGGACTATGCATCCCCACTGATACTTGCTCCACTGCAAGCCCTTAAACACTAGATTTCCCCAAAATACAAAGCACTCCCCACTCCTGTAGTCTTCTCTTAGTTTTTCTAGCAGTATTAGACCCAGGAGGTTTTGGTGGCAATGCTGCTTGTGACTAAAGTACATCACAGCCTGGCAAATCCATCCATGCCCTGAGCATTGCTGACACTGAAACCCATGTGTGTCATTCTCAAGACAAACTGATGCAACAGCCTGACTGGAAATGATGGCTTCAGAAGTCCTCAAGGCAGGAGTTGATGACTGCGGCCTCCCCTCCCCCCAAGCTCAGGCAGTGTCCTGCACAAATGGGATCAGCAGAGGTAAAACTGTCAGCTCAGATAAGTGCTTGCAGCAGTACCCTGAGTGTATGAAGCACATGTGCCCCATCTCCTTCTCTACAAAATAATTGCAGGATGCAGCATCCTTTTTGCTGTCTCATGTCAACTGAAATCTTCATGTTGCCCACTCTTGCCAAGACAGCACCTTGTTCTGATGCATAGGCAGGTGAAAACCATGGAATAATTTCTGTAAGGGGGAAAACCAAGTATTTACCTGAGTCTGCCTTTCTTAGCACCTTATTTGCATAATATGGTGTGAGAGCAGAGACAAAAATACTTTTGAAGGCTCATATTCTCAAAGTGTTCCCAGTAACCTTGACTGCAGCTGTCATCTAAGGGATGTAAACAAAGCCTTCCATTTCTGCACATTTTTAATTGTTTGCCATGTCTTTCCCATTAATAAGAAAAAGGCAGAGAGCTAAAAGGCAGAGACAGAAGTTGCTGGTGGGAGCAGCAGGTTTGAAGTCACATCTGAAACATGGACCTGTTGGAGAAAACCCCAGGAGAGCCAGCAGAACAGGGAGGCAGTGTTCTCCATCTGGGAGAAATTGTGCAGGAATTGCCATGAACACCTCACCTTTCCCTGGCACTCACTATGGTGCTGCCAGGAGTGCCAGTGTCCCACAGACCAACCTGACATGTATTCAGGCCAAGGCTTCTGGTAGCCTTCACCTAACGTCAAGGCAGTCCATGCTGGGTAGGCATCCCACATCCAACACCTTCTGCAAAGCACTTGAAAAGAAGAAAATAATATTGCAGCTCTGCTTAATTTACACCTTTTCCTTAAGGCTGTGGTAAACAGCAGCAAAACAGCAAGGATGCAAAAGGCAGGTGTGCCTTTCCCTTCTTCCAAGACAGTGATGGTCAGGACCCGGGAATGTGAATTCCCTCAAATTTCAAGAGGAGACCATGCTTAAAAGCTTGAGTGGATGTTTGGGCTTTGTCCATGGGAGTGGAGAGGCGCAGCTTGCATTCCCTTTGCGCTGGTGTGCCAGGGTAGAAGAGTGTGATACCGTGGGCAGACAGGCTGGAGCATCGTTGTGCATGAAATCTCACCCAAATCATGTTCCTGATGACCCATGGCTCTGCTTCCCGTGCCTCAAGGCCCCCAGCATGTCCCCCTGCCACAGGCTCCTCTGGTCTATGGGTGGGAGCTGCAGTGGGGGGGTACACTTCTGCATGGACCTGGGTTGCCCGTCCCATGGCGACTGTGGAGCTGTGACATATTAGTGGACCCAAGATGTCATAAGGTGCCCCCCAGAAGGCTGCAAGACCATCTGCAGCTCTGCTAACTCACTCACCTCCAGACAAAACTTCCAAGGCAATTTTCCCCACTCTGGGGTTGCAGGCTGCCACTCATGCCCAATTGCGCTTCGCAGTGGTCATTCCACGACCACTATTGGCATCGTGCCAAGTGAGGTCTGAGACCAGTGGAGAGAGAGATGCAGAGGCACATGATGCTGATGGACCAGCACCTGGATCAGCTTCTTGATAAGCTGTCTTCATCCTGCCCACACAGCCTGGCCTCGAATCCCTGCTGCCTCTGCTGGTCCAACCCCTGCCCCTGGGAGAGAAGAGCCTTCACCATGAGCCTGGATATGGAGCAAGAGTTGGACAGGAAACATTTGCCCACTTTCTACAGGCTTCGGCACACTTTAAGGCAGGGTGAATGGAGGTTTAGCATCGGTATCAGGAGCAAAGGTAGAAACAGATAAGCAGGATGGGAGAGAAATAGCCATTTTTTGAGACATCAGTTGAAAGGGGGCGGGAAAACACAGCTTGTTCAGCCAGACAACCAGCAAGGGGTTGTTAGCCTGGAGAAGAGGAGGTTGTAGACAGGTGGGGGTCGGTCTCTTCACCCAGGCAACAAGAGGGCACAAGCTTAGACTCTGCCAGGGAAAGTTTAGGCTGGATATCAGAAAAAAGTTCTTCGCAGAACGAGAAATCAGGCATTGCAATGGCCTGCACATAGAGGTGGTAGATTCACCATCCCTGGAGGTTTTTAAAATAAGACTGAATGTGGCACTTAGTGCCATGATCTAGTAATCATGATGGTGTTGGATTAAGGGTTGGACTTGATGATCTTGGAGGTCTCTCCCAACTCAGATAATTCTATGATTCTATGATTCTATGAAGGAGCTATGCAGGCTGTGCCTGTGCCAGAAAGGGCTGGGACCATTCTGTTTTGACCTTAATTATCTCTCAAACTGCATCTAAAATACACAACTAGATTCAAAGCTGCTTAGCTGTGGAACAAATTCATCTTTGACTTAAATTTCAGTTTAAGCTTGTTAAACATGTAATTATACTCATCAGTAGCGAAAATGTGTCTGTATGCAGTGGGATTCACTACAGATGTGTGTTCATATTTTTCCACCTTACCTAGAAGGGCAAATGTGTCAGGATTTATACACCTCCATTTTGACCACTGACGTGGTGATTTTATTTGTTAATGGACATGAGGATTGACTTTAATAGAGACAAACCCCAAAGGTAGTCCTGCAGGAAGGGAGTTGCTGAATGATAAAATCTTACCATTTGGGTTAAGGCACAATCAAATATTGAGAGACTAGAAGGGCTAAGAAGTTTCTTTAGCAGCAGCAGTAGTGGGAGTCTCTTGCTGCATCTGTGGCATTGGTATTTTCTTCCCAAACCCAAGCTTCTGTTTGAGTTCTCTTGTGTTGCATCTGAAGATGAAGAGACCTTCATCATGGCAATTAGAATCATAGAATCATAGAATCATAGAATCAAACCTGAGTTGGAAGGGACTCACAAGGATCATCGCATCTAACTTGTGTCCTTGCACAGGACAATCCCCAATTTCACCCCATGTGTCTGAGGGCGTTGTCCAAATGCTTCTTGAATATTATCAGGCACCATGACTGCTTCCCTGGGGAGCTGTGCCAGAGCTCCATCACCCTCTGGGTGAAGAACATTTTCCTAATATACAACCTAAACCTCCCCTGGCACATCTTCCTGCTATTCCCTTGAGTCCCATCACTGGTCACCAGAGAGAAGAGATCAGCGCCTGCTGCTCCACTTTCCCCTGTGAGGAAGCAGTGCAATGAGGTCTCCCCTCAGTCTCCTCTTCTCCAGGCTGAACAGACCAAGTGACTTCAGCCGTTCCGCATATTACTTCTCCTCTAGACCATTCACCAGCCTTGTGGCCTCCCCTGGACACTCCCCAGTAGCTTGATGTCCTTTTTATACTGTGGCACCCAAAACTGAACACAGTAGTAGAGGTGAGGCGGCACCAGTGCAGAATAGAGCAGGACAATCACCTCCCTAAAAACTACATTGAAGTAGAATGTGACTTTTTTTTTACCCGTAGAGCAGCAGGTATCATCCCACAGTGTGCCACGTTCGTTATCTACTACATACCATAAAGTTAGAGGAAAAAGAAAAAAAATCCCTGGGTTAATTTCATGCTGACTTCAGCAAACCCTAAAGTAGCTGCGAGGTTACTTTAAACTTACCCAGTAGCTGCAGCTCTTGCAGGGCTGTCAGGTAGCAGATTTCAGATCCAGGTGTTACAGGATCTGATGTCTATGTCCAGATTTTCATGAGTGCATGGAGTACCAGCACTGAGCAGGCACAGCATCCCCTTGCACAATGAATGCACACCAAAATCACAGTGAAGGAGTGGAAATTCAGTCTGAATGGAAGCTTAGGCGGCTGTCTCAGGATGGGCCGCAGGCTGCCAGGGCACCCTCTCCCTTAGTGCCAGGCTTCCCAGCCCTGCAACACTCAGGACAACTTGCTGGTTTGAGCATGAGTGTGTGCCACTGTCATCTGGAACCACACCATGGCAGGATTTCAGCCCATTGCACTGGGGAATTCAGCCATCCCTTTACCCCCAAGAAGTGATGTGAAGGACTAACTCTTCCGAGCACATTTACTGTCCTCCAAACAGCAACAGAAAAAACCCAAAGGGGCAGATGGAGGAACCAGCTCTCACAGAGCACAGAAAATGCATCCCAAAATTCACCACACCAGGATGAATCATTGCAGGCTTTAAATAGAATTGCTAATGAACCACTGGTTAGGGATTTCTCACCTTAGTGGTCATGACCATTCCCTACTTTCTCCTCCATCACACCCATTATCAGTTTATTTTGCTGCCTTGGGTCCAATTTCGCTATTAAAACTGAGGTGACCCTTCCGTTGACTGCTTTACAAATGGTTTGAATAAGAGCGAGCCGTCTGGTTGAACAGAGTCACTGTTTGACAGTATTAGAAATCATTTTAATGGCTCAGTGAGCTTCCAGCCCAGCTCTGCAGGAGCATTTGGGTTTTTTTTTTGCCAAATGTGTCTCCTGTGCACTGATAGCTTTAAACAGAACTCCTAACTGGAAAATGCGATCTATTGTAATTGTCCATTTGAAATGTAGGACAAGGCCTATGATGGACACACAGGGCTTCGTGGTTCTGTGTAAATGTGAAAGACAAGCACTGGCTTCTCTGTATTTGGGTGAAAGAACTTCAGCTCTGAAATTGTCCCATCCCAAGAGGGTACACTAAAATACTCCTGACTGCTGTGGTGCACAGATGGGAGCTCTTTCTGATGGTGTGTGTTGTGTGTCAGCATAAAGATGGATCCAATACTTTCCTATTTACGTCTCTTGTCCTTAACATGATCCACCCATTCCTCTGTGAGTTGAACTGAAAGGCTGTCTGCTTGTTTTTATTCCAGCATGCAAAGAAGACTTAACAGGTCGTTGGACTCTTCCAATGATCACAAGATTTTGGCTTTGGTGGATATGAAGGGATTTGACTCCAAGGAAATCACGGTGAAAGATGGGAAGGTGAAGGTGTTTTCCAAGCACAGCGAGGAGCACAGCACCAAAAGAGGGAAGGTGTATAGCTACAGAAAGATCATGATGGAAATGAGCCTGCCAGAGGGGGTGAGAGAGGACAAGGTGACCTACTTGCTGGAACCTAATAACATCATGAAGATCGAAGTGGCATGCAAGGGCTCCCCTTGTCTCCTGAGCCACTGAGCCACAGCAGGGAGCAGTGCCCAGGCAGAGTCATTCCTCTGCTTCATCCCTTCTCCCCAACGGCTCTAGGTCTGCCTCTTTTACCATGCACTAGCAGCTTCACAGCCTTTTCTGAAGTAAAAGCAAAACTCCAAGCACACTTGTGTGAGTTTCATTTCAAAGGGGTTTGATGGGTAGAAGCTGAGGGTAACAACTGGAAAAAGCAGAGATGGTTTTGAGCATACTTAGCTGTGGTTTGCCTGGTACCAAAGGCATGGCTGGAGGCGGCATGGCTGATGGGGGTATTGCTGTTGCAGAGAATTTCATGGATTTTAAAGGCTGAATGGCACCATTCATGGTCAGCCACGTTTCTGTAATAAGGACACTTCTCAATCCTGTCACTTCCATTTGAGCTACGGGATAATTCTAGGAACAAAACCTCGATAATAAACACCTTGAGGGGAAGAGCCTCCTCCTGAAAAATCAGTCTGTGCCACTTGTCCCAGGGTTTAGTTTTTACTGAAGGTGGGGAAGTGCTGCAGCTGAAGCACAGAGAGCTTTTTTTTTTAGGAGCCACTGGGACTACAGCAGAGCTCTTACCAGCAGAAGAGGGGGTGACTAAGCTGTTTCCTGCTGTAGGAATTAACAGCTCCATATTAATAAGAAAACATTTCTCATGTTGGAAGAGGGACACTAAGGGACAGTTTGGCAAGGGGACTGCATTTGCTGCCCTGACCTCAGCACTTGGGCACATGCTTCTGTGAGAAGGAGAGCTGTGTTCTCTGCTACCCATCCTACCACAGGGCTCATGCCAGCAGGAAGCAGGATTAGTTTTCACTGTAGAAAGGCACATAACAAGACAATATTCTTGATGCCTCCATATGTGACCCACTTGGGTAAGCCATCTCTCCAGCAAACACCACCTCGTTCAGACTTGATAAAAGTGAAATCAGCATCACCTCAGCTTCCCATTCAGTGTGCCAGCTTCTTGGGCGGGGGATGGAGGTGGGGGGTGTGCTCCCCAAAACCACCAGCCATGAAACAGCTCCTTCAGTCAAATGTCCCAGCTAGCAGCTGAGGATCTATTTGGCTTGGCCATAACCAGCAAGTAATTTGACTTTCATAGAAGACATGAATTGCTTCTGGCATGTTTTCAGCATCCAGGTAGCAATTTAAAAGCAGCTGTTGACAAATTTTAAGGGCTTAGCATGTACCTGGATCAGCATAGAACCATAAAACCATAGAATGGTTTGGGTTGGAATGGACTTCTAAAGATCATCTAGTCCAGCCTTCTTGCTGTGGACAAAGGCATTTTTCACTAGATCAGGTTGCTCAGAGCCCTGTCCAGCATGACCTTGAACATTTCCAGGGATGGGGCATCCACAACTTCCCTAGGAAACCTGGTCCAGTGTCTCATACAAATGTACCCTCCTGCAGTTGAAAACCTCTTCTCCTGTCACTACAGGTCTTGGTAAAAAATCTCTCTCCATCTTTTTTAATAAGCTACCTTTACATATTGAAAAGATGCCTATACACATGAAATCTGATTCTGATGATGTTGGTCAAGAACATATCAAAATAAGCCATACCCCAATTAGGATGCTGTAAAGGAACCTCCTCTGAGAGCAGGCAGTAAGGATGGGGTCTGAGGATGCTAAAGATCCCTGGAGAAGACCATCTTCTTATAAAGCAACCTACTGAGTAGGACTATCCTTTGGGATAGTCTATTTGTAGCTATTTCTGCAGAAGCTGTCTAAGCGTGCAGAAAAGAAACATCTCAACACCTCCCATCTACCCGTGACTTGAGTCTTACAGAATATATTGTGTCCTCCAGTGATCATACGGTTGGCTATGAATGTTCTTGCCCTTATTGCTCATGCTTTAACATATGTTCTTCACACTCTGCTCCTAAATGAGGCTCCTAACACCAAATAACACTCCCAAACTGAGTTTATTGACAGAAATTACTTTATTCCCAGATTTCAAGACTAGAAGGCACTGTCAGATCGTCTGGCCTAATGTCCCATTATATTCTCTTATACTACAAATAAACTGCCCAAAGTCTAACTTCCAGGAAGGTATCAACTCTTTATTTGAAGAATCTAGGAGATTCCAGCATTTCTCTTTGTGTTTTAGTCCAATTGGTAATCGCCTTGCAATTAAATGTCCTGCCTTTTAACTAACACAAGATTGTTTGACATCATCAGTTCATTTTTTATCTCTGCCAGATGACAGAAGCCCTCAGAAGCTGGCTTTGCAGTGACTCAATAGCAGCTACTAACTTCTCCTGCATTGTAGGCAAGTCACTTTTCAATCTCAAAATTCTGAAATTTCTCATTGTAAGACCTGCTGTCCAACTCTTTAATATTTTTAGGTCATTCTTGCCCTCTTTTTCAAGTTTTCAGTGCCCTCAGCAAAGGTGACCAGCGGGACTGGCGGTAGTAATTCCTTCCCCACCACCAATACAGAGAATGGAGGCAGAAATACAATGTCGGCTCTTTTATTGTCTTCCCAAGCTGCGAAGGCCTCTGTATCTTTCTGATGCTGCCTTGCACAAGGTTTTCCTGCTGGATGACCGTTTCGCCCTCAGCCTAACAGGTTACTGAAAGGTCCCCCTTTGCAGGCTGTAACCTGGGAGTGTGGCCTGTGCTGGTCCTCCTCAAACTGCAGATATGGAGGAGTTGGCATGGTAGCCCAGGGGACCTGAGAAACATCAGGGAGAAACACACTTTGATTATTAAAGGAAGATCTAGGAAAAAAATACTTGGTTTATATTTTTTTTCTTGCAGAAATGAGCCATAAATAGCCATTTTTTTCCCTATTGATTAGGGGTCCTAGCATTTAAATTCAAAGAGGTCTTGCAGGCTGGGAGGCACATCATCTTAATTCATTTTCTTTCCCATGAAATACTAGCCTGGGCTGCTAAATGCATCTTTAAGACCTTTTCCGTAAGAAGCAAATGTATCACTCGGTTTTGTGAATACCTAAACGCTGTAAACCTTTGGACATAGCCAAAAGCATTCTCAAAATTCATACCCTCCAAATACATCTTAGCTGAGAGTTTGCTAATGAAAGTATCTTCATAAAACTAGCATTAACTCAGAAAGAGATGCCCGCATCAGCATCCTGAAAGAAATTCCTTTGCCACTAGGTGGCAGATTTTTTTTTTAAATTTCCCACTGTGTAAGACTTTTATAAAAGCAATCGCGATGAAGGCACTTGTTAGAAAGCAATGAGGCTGGCACACACTGCAGCTGGCATTTTGCTTTGCAATGCTAATAGCAAATGAAGAGGAGGGCAAGAGCTGTGGTTTGGGGTCCTGAACATAGAGGAGTCCTTGCGATGGACCACTATCACGTTAGGTTTCTACATTGGATTATATTGACCTACAAACCTGCAATTCTTCCTCCTGGATAAGGCACATTTCATTTGCTTCAGCATTCGAGCTCTAGGGCAGCTAATAGCCCAAATAGGGACTTCCAGGAGTTAAGGTGTTCTTCAGCGTATAATTGCACAAAATTATTTTGGGGGCCAATTTTGACTATCCACGTGTAACAAATACCCTCTCCGAACTCCCTAGCAGGAATAAGATGCCCAAGAGGGCCGCTTGGCTCTGTAGTTATAAACATTAGTGCATTCCTGAACTCTAGCCTTCTGGAGGTATTTATAAATAGCCAGAGCCCTAGGAATTTGTAAAAGCAGGTCATCTAAGGATGTTAGCTCCAAATCTCCGTTTGGTCATGGATGTCTAGAGGTTTTCCTACAGCCAGGCAGGGATCTGTGTGCTTAGGTGCTGGCCCAGACCATGGGGTGCTGGCCCTTGCTCTTCCATTTTCACCCTGCAGGTCCTTTCCCTGGTCCCTTCAATTAAAAGTTATTTTTCTATCTCTGGCTGTCTTCTATTTCCCTCTGCGATTCCAGTTGTCCCCCTCCACTTGAATTGCTGTAGGTCAGGCCTTTCTTTTGGCGAGTGATGTGTGGGATTTTCTTCTTCTTTTGACAGATGGAGCCCTTTGCTAGGGCTGAAATACCAGTCCAGGTGAATAAAGCTTGGCTGTTCCTGAGGTTATCCTCTCAACTGCTCTATTATATGTAGGTGGTGTGGAATTATACCCATGTAATTGTCCTTCTCAATTTCAATATCACTTACAAATAATAGAAAGTCTCTTAGCTCTTTGGTTCCTTGTGATGGCCCCTAACTTGGGGTGTTGCATGTAGTCTTTAAAGTGAAAATAGTGCTATAGTTAAAAACCCTGCAAGCTGTTAATCAAATTACATCATTCCCTACACCTCACTATAACAGATTTTAAAATGCAGCCCCTTGCTTTGGTTTGTTTTTTTTTTTGATGTAGCTTCATGCATCTATGGATGTGTGCGTGGAAAAGCCTGCAAAAGAGAGAGCTGCCAGGGTTCTGCCTCATGGCCACATGGGTGGATGTGGCTGTTCAGAACATATCCGAAGAGAAAACAAAATCCCCCACTGCCAAGGTCTGGGCCCCAAAGCACAGGTGTGTCCTGGATCAGGACCGAGACGAGAGGGGCAGCAGCCAAAGTGCGCAGGCAGGCAGTGATGGCAGCATCCCCCACTGCCCTGGGGTTGTCATCTGGAGGGTCAGCAGCCCCCACATGCCTTGTGTTTGTGGAACGTAGGGCTGTGTGCCTGCGGGCACAGAACAGGGAACACCACCCAGAGCATCTGGCTGTGTCCCAATAAGCATTTTGAGGAGAATTTGAGCCAAAAGTTGAGTCAGTGGGAAGGCAAACAGACTGGGGGAGCTTGCCAACATGCTCACAGCCCAGTGACAGGCAGCACCACACCAGGCAAAGCGCTCAAGCCCTGTTGGACCCAGTGCTTTGACCTCCACAAGAGCCCAGCACTTTTGAGCAGGGAGGGAAGTCTCCATGCTCCTAGGGGGGAATAGAAAAGGGATGGAAAAGGGAGGGACTGGGCCAAGCAAGCGCATTGCAGACACTTGAGCCCAGGCACAATCCACATCAGAGCATCTCCAAAGTGCTGCAGCGCCTGTTGCCTTCTGCTCAGGACAGCAGCTACATCCATGCTG
Source organism: Dromococcyx pavoninus (assembly GCA_033558185.1). NCBI lineage: Eukaryota > Metazoa > Chordata > Aves > Cuculiformes > Neomorphidae > Dromococcyx > Dromococcyx pavoninus. The sequence continues at coordinate 18,747 of JAUMJL010001548.1, read as the reverse complement.
AGCAGCACCGCCCACTGCTGTGAGTGTCCTGGCTTTTCCATCTCTTTGTGTTACCTGCTAGAAATGTTTAACATAGGCAGAATCTGCAGGGTGCAGTACAGATTGCTGGTGTAACAGATGCGAGGTTTGAGAACAAGCTGAGAGTTGGGAGCACACACAAGTAAATTGTTAAAATCTGAGACCATCGTTTGGTGGAGAAGCAGTTGGAGTGAATGATTGAAAACAGCAGCTATGTAGTGAGCAATAAAAGCAGAATGTAGCATCTACCAGTCGTGCAGCCTTGCTGAGGTTTTACTGACTGCAAAGTACAGTAAGGCTGGAGGACATTAAAAAGAGAGGAATGAATCAAAGGGGTCCTCTCGTAGCAGGTCCTGAGCACTTTCTCTTTCCACCAAGTTCCCTGGACAATAACTGCACACAGCAGAACTGCACTGTTACTGTGAATGGCTGCAAAGTGAAGACCCTGGGGAAACAAACAGTTATTTATATGCCCAAGGGCTCCCACTCAGAGCCAAGTGCACACTGCAGACAGGGAGGCCCAGGCCTGCAGGGCTACGAGTGTTGGCATCTACAGGGCTGGGTCGGGTGTTTCAGCCGCGACAAGTGCAGAACTACAGCACTTGTGATGCATCACGGCTCACAATGGAAACTCCTTTGCTGTGCTCTCAGGTGATTCAGCAAAGAGGAAAGGATGTGTAAAACTCCATCATCTTTGGAAAACTCACCTTCCTCGACCAGATCTGCACCCCTCTGTGTTTGCTCGGTGTGCCTAGAGAGCCAAGCACTTACCTTGAAATCCAAGGCCGTCACATGCAGAGATTTATGGATGTTAATGCACCACTGTAATGTGACCCTGACCCCAATATTTAAAAATAGCCCAAGGGACTGACCCACATAAACCCCCATCTAGATTGGGTGCCTGGTTAGAATGTCGGCATTTAAAACGTGGTGCAGTTGACTTCATGATGATATGGTGGGTTTCTTCTAGGAAGTGTATGCAAAGTGTATACAACAAACAATACCCCATGTTAGATTAAAACCCCAAAGGAAACTGGAGGGAGCACTTGCTGTTCGCTCCCCTGAGCAGCTACTAAAGGAGCAGGAGCAATGCCTGTACTGTAATATTGTTCAACCATTTATGTGTGCTTCTTGCTTTCCCCAGTAAAAAAGAGCTAAAGCAAGCCACCGTGTGGCAGCGGATTACTGCAGGCATGAAGGGAGAAACAGTAAACACTGTGGCAAACACTGGTCAAGCTGGGCCTCCGGGTGTGGGCATCCCACTGGCTCCTAAATGAGCTTGGTAAGGGCTGCCCACAGTTCCTGGAGGTAGAGTTGTCCTGCTGCCTGCAACCTGCGCCTCGCCTTTGTGGGAGCTCTTGGAAACCTGGCACTCATCCTCCTGACTTGCAGGCAGGGACAGTGTAGGGATGCTCATCCAGCAGTTTTCATGTTTTGCACCTTCAGTGTTGCCAAGCTCCTTCAGTGCTTGCCCACCCAGGGATGTTAGTGATAAGAAGTGATGAGAAGAGCAAATTTCCTTCTCCAAGGTTCCCACCTGATGTACCTGAAGGATTGGGTGGAAGTGGGATAAACTGCCCAACCCCACCACACATGCCCTTGCACAGAGAAGGCTGCAGAGTTAATGTATCCCCCATTGGTTTTGGAGGGGATTTTGCAAACCACAGGCAGATACCATCACCCTGACAGCAAACAGAGAGGACTGAGCCAGAAGCCAACACAGACCTCAATGCAAGCGCATGTTTCTGGGAACAACAGCGCGTGGAACATCCTGTATGGGATGGAGCCAGATGTTTTGTTGCACTTGCTTCATTTTGCCTAAACCCTTGGGCTATATAGGAGGTCTGGGACAAAACATACACACACGGCTCACCAGCACTGCTGTTCTGATGCTCAGCCCTGGCACTGAGCCCTCAGTGCCATGCTCTGCCAGGGAGCAGAGCTTGTCTACAGCCAGAGGCTCACTTTAGTAAGGTTTACATGTGATGTAAAATCTGGCTTAAAAGAGATTAAAAACAAAACTCACAGAGGACTTGGGAGCTGAGGAGCAGAGGGAGGTATTGCCTGTTGGTGTGGGGGTTAACTGCCAGCAGCTCTGCAGACAGTACAACCAAAATTTTCCCTCTAACAGCCTATATGAAAGGAATTCAACAGTGATGGCCTATCCCTGTGGTGCTGGTGATCCTAAACCAAAATCTGCACCTCGTTTGCAGTCAGGTTATTGTGGTCCCTACTCCATGCCAAGCAGCACCCTGGGTCTGCACTGTGCCAAGTCTGTAGCAGCTGGAAGAGGGAGTCACCCAGGATGAGGAATGGTGACACCTGGACTATGCACAAACACAGGACAGTGCTGGGACCTTTCTGTTTTTCTGACCATCTCTTTGGACATGTGTCAATGACAGAACAAGGGCAGGGCTGTGTCAGAAAAAAAAAACCCACAATTCCCAATTTCAGATCAGAATTCCTATAGAAAATCTGAGCATGGGCTTGAGAACATTGAAGTCCTTGTGTCAGAAGACACTGCATTCTCGAGCTGCCTGAGAACCATGTTCAGTACTTTGTTGTTTGAGACCCAACATAGTATAGTACAGAGAGTGCACAAATTTATATTTCATCTGGGGAAGAAAAAACAGGAGTGAAATGTCAAAGGAGTAAAGAGTAGAGGTTCCAAACAACTTCAGAAGGGATTAGAGTGAGAAAGGATTTAAAGCAAGAATGTTAGGAGAGCTGATGTTGGAGCAATGCAAACAGTGAATGTGCAGGGAGATCCCAGCAAAGACTGCACAGATATCTTGCCTCAAAATGAGAAGAGGTACAGGCTTTGGGATATCTCTGTAAAATAACACAGGCTGCACCAAAAATACTTCACTCCTTCTCTCCTCACTAGAGCATGGCAAGATCCCACATTTTGGCCAACCACCCATATCCAAGGGTAAAAACAGGTTCCAGGGGCCTCTTCAGTCCCTGGTAGAGAGGAACAGTGGCATGAAGTGAAATCAAAGAGTGATGCAAAGGCAGGCAATGACTGGAACATGCTACCAACAGCTGTGGTGGGTTTTCCCCCTGCTGGTGGTGGTTATGGCAGTAGTGGACACCTCTCACCAAATACAGGAGGGGAGCACAAGATTTAGCTCAGTTCAAGGATAACCAGCTGAGATGCAATGGTGTGAAATACAGGGTACTGAACTAGATGACCTAATAGTGTCGTGTAGTCTGAAAGGCTCATTAGCTTCTCCTGAGCACCCACCCATCCCGAGGCAGCCACACCACAGAGTGTAGGAAGGAGCTTCCAGCCATTCATAGAATCATAGAATCTTCTGGTTGGAAAAGACCTTGGAGATCATTGAGTCCAACCGCACCCATCTTCTGCTAAACTATGTCCCTCAAAAACTCATCTACCCATTTTCTCAACCGCCTCCCTGGGCGACCTGTTCCAGTGCCTGACCACCCTTTCGGTAAAGAAATTCTTCCTAATATCCAGTCTGAACCTCCCCTGGTGCAACTTATGGCCATTTCCCCTTGTCCTATCACCTGTCACTTGAGAGAAGAGATCAACACTCGCTCTCCCACAACCCCCTTTCGGGCAGCTGTAGACAGTGATGAGGTCTCCCCTCAGCCTCCTCTTCTCCAAGCTAAACAACCCCAGTTCCCTCAGCTGTTCCTCGTAGGACTTGTTTTCCAGCCCCTTCACCAGCCTGGTAACCCTTCTCTGTACGCACTACAACACCTCAATGTCCTTCTTATACTAAGGGGCCCAGAAGTGAACACAGTACTTGAGCTGTGTCCTCACCAGTGTTGAGTACAAGGGTACAATAACCTCACTTGTCCTGCTGGCCACACTGTTTTTGATACAGGCCAAGATGCCATTGGCCCTCTTGGCCACCTGGACACACTGCTGGCTCATATTCAGCTGGCTGTCAACAAATACCCCCAGGTCCTTCTCCTCCAGGCAGCTCTCCAGCCATTCTTCCCCAAGCCTGTAACGCTGCATGCGGTTGTTGTGCCCCAAGTGCAGGACTTGGCCTTGTTGAACCTCATCCCGTTGGTCTCAGCCTGTCGATCCAGTCTGTCCACATCCCTCTGAGCTGAGCCTCCCTTCCTTCAAGCAGATCAACACTGTCACCCAGCTTGGTGTCATCTGCAAACTTGCTAAGGGTGCACTTAATCCCTTTGTCTAGATCATTGATAAATATATTGAACAGGACTGGACCCAGCACTGAGCCCTGGGGAACACCATTTGTGACTGGTTTCCAACTGGATTTAACTCCGTTTACCACCACCCTCTGGGCTCGGCCATCCAGCCAGTTTTTTACCCATCAGAGGTTGTGCCTGTCCAGGCCAACGGCAGCCAGTTTCTCAAGAAGAATGCTGTGAGAAACGGTGTCAAAGGCTTTACAAAATTCCAGGTACACCACATCCACAGCCCTGCTGATGACAGCAGTGACTCAAATCCCAGCATGGTTCATTTTCTGTAAGGGAATTTTTGCCTTTCAAATGGGAAATAAATTAAATTACTAGCTCAAGAGTTACCTTCTTGCACAACAGATATCTCCGCACAAGAAAGTTTAATCAATTTCTAACTCTTAAATCACCTCAACACATCTTGGAGACCCCTGAAAAAGCCTCAGGTTTCTCTAGGAATTGAATGCTAGTCCTTGAGCTCTTTTCTTCTAGCATTATTAGGTCAGTCCTGGACACCTGTATCTTTGAGGGGTGTAAATTTCAGGCTCAGGATCTGCACATGATTGCCTCCTGATGATACTCCAGAGATCTGATTTTATCCATCCTGTTGTGGGGGCCAGCTTGGAAGGGGAACATCACCTTTCGTTCCCATCTGCTTTGTTCCACATTGGGGTAGGAGGGGTGACTTAGATTCATATAGCTTTCTAGATCTCAGCTTGTTCTTTCTGACCTATTGTCAGTTTTCTACCCATCAACCTCTTCCATGCCCAATTTACAAACGAAAAGCAGTTTGCTTCCAACACTTCACGTGATTAGACCCTTGAGATGTGGCAGAAACAGCAGCTCATGACTTATATTCATTACACTGCAGAAGAGTATCACAAATAACTAGCAGGGAGATGAGCTTACCTCTAATAATCTAACATTTTTAGAATATTCCTTTTATTATTACAAAAGGAAGGGTAACTAAATGTGTTTGAAGAGACAGAAGCTCTCTCCCCTGCCTAGCATCAGCATCAATCTCTCTGACATTATTTGTGCTAGTTTTCTCCTGGGTATAGAGCTTTAACTGGATTTCAGACATTATCAGGAAGACTCAAAATCTTAAGTCCAGATATTTTTATGCTTGCTGGCTGGAATTGTTTTTATTTCATTTCCTTGACTGTGATTATAGAGACACTTCTTACTCCTTGAAAATAGTGTTAAATTCACAACTGCTCACAAAGCCATATAAAAGTATTTTATCGCACATCACTCAAGAGGCCTGAAGCAACATTAGCATTTTTATAGGAAGTGCTGGCATCCCCTTTTACACATATCCTACCTGTTCTTTTGTTCCTACATGATGTTTATGAAAGGCATGTAAATGCTTGCAAAGATGTGCCCAGCACCATATAAAAGATCCAAAGCCAGCTAAAACAGTCTCTGGCAGGATGCAGAGGGCCACACTGACCTTCCCATCAGCTGCAGTGAGAGATTTTATCTCTGTTAAGTGATTACAAATCCATCCATTCTGACCACATAATGCTGGTTACACCTGATCAGAGAAGCCTTGACTCATGTCACCTCCTGCTGGGGTAGTGACACCAGGTTGTGGCAGGTAGCACACAGACGACCCAAGAGGAGAAGCGACTCAGCCTGTCAGCAACCTCTCCGATAGATTTTAAGACACTCACATTTCATCTGAAATACAGGTGACGATCACCAGTGTCGCTGATTGGACAAAGAAATAGTCTTAAAATACCCAAATAAAGAAAAATAAAGAACAAAAGCAAGCTGCATGCCACAGTAGTTGAAATTTAAAACACAAAGATAGCTGCACTTTAAAATACTTCTATAACAAAGCAGTAGTAAGAAATTTTCATATGAGGTAATAGAGGTGGTGCAGGTAATAGAGGTGTTCTTTGTGGACTGCTCTTGGCACAGAGAAGCCGCAGCTCAGATTTTGGATACAGGTATGCTTGCAGAGAAGGAGCACACCCAAACATCTGCAGCACAAGATGATTTTCTGCTTAGTCTGTGTGCCTAAAAGGAAAAAATAATTTTTCTTTGCCTGGGCCACTGTTCCACCTGGCTCCAATTTCTACACTGAAGAGAGCCAGATTTTGCAACAGGCAGAACATGGGCTGTCCACAATGCAGGGAAGTGCTCATTCAGCATACTCTGGGTGTCCACGTGTCAGGGAACACCAAGTTCACCAGCAGCTTCATCATGAACTACAGCGTTTGCTAAGAAACATCCTGTTTTGTGGTGTTCTGCCTCCAACCGAGCTCACCTGGGATCTGAAGATGGCTGGGACAGGTCTGAAATTCCCAGAGAGGCCGCTTCAGCTTTGCTGAATGTTGATCACAGACAGCTGAAGTAATCTTCTCTCCAAAACTATGCTGTAGGTGCAGGAAGGGCCTTTTCTGCAGCAACGCCCTGATTAACACACAGAGAGGAGACTGCAGATTGGGTCCTAGGCCTTGTTCTACTCCAAGGAGACCAGCTTTGAAGCTCACATTTCTCAGGGAAGCCCATCAGGCAATAGCTGGTAGCAGTCAAGCCTACAGCAATTCCTCTCCATAGCAGGAAAGGCAGAGCTGGGCACGTAAAACCCCACAGCATGGAACAGACCAAGTGCTCCTGACTGCAGCCTCTGGGCAGGATCCCTCCTGTGTTTGCCATTTAGGAGTATCTACACCAGATGCAGAGTTGTCATTAGGAGGCTGTCCTGGGTGTTGATCAGGCTCACTCCCACCCTCCAGAGTTGGCCTTTCCAGGTATGCGTTGACCAACATGAAATGGACAGAGCAAGGAAGTCTCCCTCACTGCCACTCCAGTGGCTGCAGCAATCCAATCCGTGGGCTGGGATCTGGGCATGTGTGGAGAAGCATGCCAGGCTCTGTCCCTGGGCAGGCTGCAGCTGTCCTCCCACATTGCTCAATGGCGACACAGCCCAGCCGTCTTAAATTCCAGGTGCCCGATGCTGGGGCCAAAGTGTTCTCACACCAGTTCCCACTGAAGACATCATAGAATCAGAGAATGGTTTGGGTTGGAAAGGACCTTAAAGTCCCTCCAGTTCCACTCCCCCTGCCATGGGCAGGGACACCTCCCCCCAGACCAGGCTGTTCAAGGCCCCATCCAGCCTGGCCTTGGACACTTCCAGGGTGGGGGCATCCACAACTTCTCTGGGCAACCTGCTCCAATGCCTCAGCATCCCCAGACCCATCATTAGGAGCTGCAAATGGCAAGCAGAGTGATGCAGGTTGTAAACTGAGAGAGATGCAGCCCTCGTGTTAGGTTCTGGATTGCCCTGGAGGTGCCCACCTCCCTGCCCCATGGGCTACACCACTTGTTGAACAACCGTCCTGCTGTCATGTGCTGGCTTATATTCGCTACAGAATTGCTATGGCAGGGAAGTCAGTGTTGTTGGGGTGTGTGAAGGTCTGCCTTTTCGTCTTTTACTAGTGCAGACTTTATTATAGAATTAACTCCATAAATCCATGCATCCATGTTATTATCAGTGCTCTTCATGTCTTTGTAGGTCAACCATAGCTTAAAAACTTCCTCTGTAATAAACTTTCCTAAAGGCTCTTGTTGTATTTATGATCCCCTAAAATGCCCTTGGAAACTCCAGGAGAATGATAAGAATCAGGCCGGAGGCTTTTTGTCAGCTTTGACTAATGAAAAACCCACTTCATGAATCGGAGTGACCTTCTTTTCAAAATACTGTGGCTGAGTCCCAGACACCAAGGTCTAAGGATGAGTGAGTTCATAGTTAATGGCTTTGTTTTCAAATCGGTATATTCATATTCAGAAACAGTTTATTTTTTTTTGAAGGAAGATATTCTCAGACAGCTACAGGGACTGAAAAATAGACTTCCCAGTTTTCTCAGCAAAGCACTATTCTTTTCATTTGCCACGAAGTCACCTCAAGTACTGTCATCAGCACAGGAACCACTCAGAATTTAATCAGATAAGTCCAGTCTCCTGAGAATCACAATTTGCCTTTGTCATGCCAAGAAAAATATTAATACAAGCAGATTTTCTCTGATTTTCTTCCGAATTGCAAAATGGACCATCACACGGTGAACCAAAGGGGAGGAGGGAGGCTGCCTTGCATCCAGGCATCATGCTCAGAGCTGCAGGAGGAGGTCCAAATGCTGCTGTGGGAAGGTCCTTTCTCAGTAAGATGTGACAAACGCTGTTTTGTCTCACCACAGAGGCTGGTGGGGCTAACGCACTGGCAGAGCGAGTCACAGCAAGGGTGGAGAGTGAAGCCTGTTACCTGCTCCACAGAGATACGGTGTGTTACAAAGCCCCTTTCAGTCTCTTTTTTTCTTGATTTTAGGTTTACTTGGGAGGAGGGAAAACACGATTGGGATTACATTGGTGGGGGGGGGAAGGGAAAGAGAAGGAAATGAAAGACATCACCAAAATGCAAGTCCTGGATGCAGGTTCAGTAGGACCTGCCTCAAAGCTGGGAGGCAGGCGATGCTTTCCCAGCTGAACAACAGCAGAAGAGAAGCTGCTTCTCCTGCCTTTGCAGTTTTTTCTGGACAGGCACGTTCAGCCCTTCTTCCCCATTGCTCCCTATGCCAAGGACATACAGATGTTCCCATCAAAAGGTCTTAGATCCTCGCTATAAGAGTTCATGCCCTTGATTTCACAACTCTGAAAGGGGAAAAAAGAAGAGCAGCTACAAGAAAAACAATCTCTGAGCAACAATTCTTCCCTATTACTCTTTGCAGTGTGTGATGGACAGGAGCAGGGATGGCACTGAACTGCAGCTCTGCACCATGGAACTGACCTTCACCTCTGCTGAATGTGGACGTCACAGCGGCTGAGACCTCGGTGCTGCCGAGCTGGAGATAGCACAGCACTCACTCCATCACCTCCCTCTCGGGCTCTCTCTCAGGGGTCTGTGTCAACTAGAGGAATGCGTGGGGAATGCCAGCTTGCTGAAGTAGAGCAGAGGAAGAAAACAATAAAAGGAAATCTTTATTTGGACTTATTTTTTTGCATGTAGCTCATTAAAAATGCCATAATTAGAGAGAGGAGCAGAGTTATGGCTAAATTCCTAATTTCTAGAGTTTTTATGCTTTGTGTAGTCCTAGGGAACCAAAGCTTCAAACCCCACGAGCTGCCACTCCAAAATATCAGCATGCCTGGAGACATACCCTCCTACCACACACCCTGCACTCTTTGGGGATCAGCTCTCCTCTTCACAATCCCTGCCCACCTCCTGCCTTCTTCCAGTCCCCATCTCCAGGGTCACAAGCCTCCTGTACCACGAGCAGATCCCTGGAAGCCTCCCCAGCCTCAGCAGCTCCCTGTGGATCTCCTCCTTGTGTAACCCCTTCTGCTGTACAGTGGTGGCCGGAGCAGCTGCTGAGCTGGGGCTGGGAGCTGCTGTGCCCAGTCACCACCACCCAGCCACCACCACTCATGGCAGAGGTGTTGCCTGACGGGATGCAGTGTTGAAGCAGTCCATCTTCAACACCTTTTCCTTGGCTGCTGACTTCTCCCAGAATGCCTCCTCTGTTGCAAAACCCATGGCATGCTGTGTGACCCAAAGTCTGAGGGCTACACTGGGAACAAGCCCATAGGGAAGTGAGGGGACCTAAGATCTGCCACCCAGCATTACTGCCGCTGGCAAGGAGCCACAGCTACAGCTGTAAAATCATTGGCATCTCACAGGGCAAAGGGTTAAGTTTCCGATCTCCATACCCATAGCAGTGGTTAACATAAACATCTTTTTTGACCCTACATTAAAAATGGCAAATTGCCTGAGGCTACACCTGCAAAGACAGGTTTGCGAGACCTTAAAAGACACTTGATGTGTCCTACACCATCACGTAGAAAAGTTGTCTGTTTCAGGCATCTCTCAGGGAGGGACCATGTAACTGCTTATTCAGAACAAAATATCAGAAATAAACTGTTTTGAACATGCTTTTTAAAAAAAAAAGGCGAGGGGGAACACAACACACACTACAATATTTTTTTTCTGAAACACTGAACTTCAAGCTGGCTCAGTCAGTCCTGGCTCTGGCGTGCTGGTAGTATGAGAAGATAAAGCTTGAGGAAACACAACCTTTTGTCTGAAAGAAGCAGTGACGAGGAAGAATAAGATGGACTAATTTTCTTCCTGTGGCCTTAGGATCAGGAATGTTTTCCAAAATCTCCTTAGAAATTTGATGTAATGAAAAGGCATAGCATGGTTGAATTTCTGACTGTAGTCAGCCAGGACGCAAATCAAGGCTGGAGAGCTGGGCTGCAGCTGGATGAGCCCAGCTGGATCTCATGGTGGCATCACAATATCACAGTATCACAGTATCATAAGGTTGGAAAGGACCTCTGAGATCATCAAGTCCAACCTATAACCCAACACTAACACCAACATCAACACTAACATCAACCATCATCTAAACCATGGCACTCAGTGCCTCATCCAGTCTCCCCTTAAACACCTCCAGGGTCGGTGACTCCACCACCTCCCTGGGCAGCGCATTCCAATGGCCAATCACCCTTTCAGTGAAGAACTTTTTCCTAACATCAAGCCTAAACTTTCCCTGATGAAGCTTGAGTCCATGCCCTCTAGTTCTGTCGCTGGTCACCCGAGAGAAGAGACCAACACCTGCCCGACTACAACCTCCTTTTAGGTAGTTGTAGAGAGCAATGAGGTCTCCCCTGAGCCTCCTCTTCTTTAGACTAAACAGCCCCAACTCCCTCAGTCGCTCCTCATAGGGCTTGTGCTCCAGCCCCTTCACCATCTTCATTGCCCTGAGCTGCCTTGAAAATCCCTCCTTTGAACGACCATTCAGTTTAATGCATCGATGTCTCAGGCAACAAGTGCTCAGTTCTGAAACCCAACCGCATTTGTTTTGAGAGGTGGGGTGCCCACTGCCTGGTGGGACCCACAGGGTACCAGAGAAAGGAGGACTTTCTGGAGGAGGTTTTTGCACCAACTCCTGTCCAAGCAAAAGCTGCAAAGTATTCTTTTTGCAGAGTTTTCGGTTCACATCCACTAAATTCAGGTGGTTAATTTTGTTGCATTCAGTGTACCCCTGGGTCTCCCCCTACCCTGCCCAGGCCCCAGGACCTCATTTCATGTCTTATCTGCAATTAGAAAGCAGCAGACACTGCAGAGCTACATTTGTTTCTGCAAGAGCAAGGTTTGTGCTGAGTGCTGCATGGTATGGTAGTTGTTGCCATGGGAAATATCAGCGTTTGTCAAAACTTTAAAATCCAACCCAGCGTATCAAAGCATCCTGCTTCCTCTTGTGCAGCATGCCCACAAAGCTGGGGACAAATTTAAACAGTGGCAAAGCAACTGTAGAGAGGATGGGTAGTTAAATTTGCTCAATAAACATTAAAGAGAAAGAAATAGGCAGCCCTGAGGAAATAGGAGAGTATCAGCGCGTAAACAAAAAGTACCAGGGAAAAACAAGCCAAAAGGCAAAAGAGGTAATAACAACATTTTATTTGTCTTTGGTGACATTAAGAGAGAATCCTGTGGCTTCAAACCCAGCACTGAGATCACACTGCAATCAGTGCTCAGAGTTGTGAAAAGTTCCTGTTACATCTTTATTAATTACACTAATCAGTGGCAAGGCTGTGCCTTGGCCATGGTCCCAGTGTAGGTGGGTGAGGATGTGGCCCCATCCTTCTGCTTTTCCTGCCTGGTTTTCTCCTGCCCCCCAGCCCTGCTTCTGAGTTGTATTAGTGCACAGGCTCAGTGTGGAGAAAGACAAAGCGCTGCCCCCTTCCCCAGCAGATCGAGACCCAGTAGAGAGAGGAAGAAGGGAGGGAAGTGAAAACTGCCCCACGCCCTTGAACCCAAGTGATGCTCAGTTCTATTGACACTCCTCCAAAAATGCAGTGCTCTGCCAAGAATATCCAGCATAGTTGTCAATAAGACGAGAAGTGAAACTTTCACAGAGTAACGAAATACCAAGGCTCAGAGCTCAAGACATGCAAGTGAGAGTCCAGGAGAAAGAAACCCTTAAATCGTTGCACGTCAGATGCAAACACCAAGCTTTGTCTCCAAATTGCAGGCTCAGCCACTGCAGGCTGTCCTGCCTGGCACCAAAGTGAAGCAGCGGGTATTGTGACTTGTAAAACTTGGTTTAAAGATGCAAAAATGAGCAAGCCCTGCTGAGTCTTTATGGAGTAAGGCAGTTCCTTCGCAAGAGCTCCCAGCTATCACAGACTGCGTACTGCAATAGCACTACTCAAGCAAAAGAAACCATTTATTTTATAGACTATTTAAGCCAACCAATGACATTAGCAACGTGTAGAAATAAAGCGGATCAACTCCTTATTGCGAAGATGATTTTTATTTATTCTTGAAGACACCACCTTTGAGGACTATTACAAGTTTGCTTTAGTGTTGGAATGGCTTTCAACACAGACTTAAAGCTTTAAGGAGGGAGGGCCTGTATTTCTTAGGTAAGATATGATGAAACCAAGACAGGACCATGTTGCACTGCTGAGGAATTCTCCTTCTCCCCAGCAGCAGTGTTGCAAAATGAAATCCATTAATACTTTATTGCAAAGTTTCTATTGACAGTTGTGGTAAAAGCCATCAAAAAATCCCCCCAGAAATGCTTTACTTTGTTCTTCTCATTACTTACAAGTGCCAACAACGGTTTAGGCACTTACACATTGGGTGCCCCCTTTTTCTCCCCTTAAAGGCGGTGGCTAACTAAGGCAGCCAACTCTCTTAACTTTAGCAAACAAAACTAACTTTCCTTGAGTGATGCATCACTGATTTCCCCCAGAAACACTGATTTGTATGATTCCTTTAAAGATGCACTAGCTGAGAAACTGTCACTCAGCTCACACTGTTCGCTCACTGAACTGCTGTCTGTTCAAGGCCTGAAATGGCATGCAAATAGTACTGACCATTTTTTCACCGTGTGTACACCTAGGCAAGAGAAATTGTCACATAACACTAAAGATCCATGCTCCTTCTTCCCCAGATCCAGTGTTTTATGAAACTAGAGTCTAAATAAGCTCCTAAACACACTAAATCTCATTAGCTATGTGGATATCCCACACTCTGGGACATGCTCTTAATATCAGCACCAAACTGTGTTTGGATGAGAACCATGAGGGCCAAATCAAGCCACCAGCATATAATCCATGCCCAAAACGATAAAGAAAGTTCATCCCCTTCCAGTCCATGTGTCCCATTTAAGCACCTGTTTAGCCGTGCCATGACACAGTTTTGTGACACACTTTTGGACTTTGACCCAGTGCCAGAAGTAGGAGAGATGTGGACATGAGAGCAAAGCTGTGTGAGCCAGCCAAATGATCTGAGCTGCAGACCCCTCTGCTCTGAAAGCGTCAGACACTGGCATGGTCTAGCCCATCTGACAAACATCAGTTGTGTTTAGCAGGTCTGACTTGTAAGACCTCAAGTGCTCTTTGCCTTCTTGGCAATGGGTCTTTCACGCTGCCCCTGCCCAACTGCATCCCAGAGCAGCTACAGTTACCCAGGATTTTAACGGTCAAAGCTTAAGGAGTTACATGATTATCTGCTGCAGGAGGAAGCCACAACATGTTGCTCACATGTGCTTTTGGTGAAGATGGTAAATTTTTCACTGAAAGGGTGATTTGGAATGGAATGTGCTACCCAGGGACGTGGTAGAGTCATTGTCCTTGGAGGTGTTTAAAAACAGATTGGATGAGGCGCTTAGTGCCATAGTTTAAATGACGAGTGGGTGCTACTGTTAGGTCATAGGTTGGACTAGATGATCTCAGAGGTCTTTTCCAACCTTGTGATACTGTGATACTGTGAAGTTTCCTTTGCTTTCCACTGCCCAAGCCCAGCACTCGGCAACAGTATTTGCAGACTATGGGACCAGTTTTCACCCTCAGTAATGCCCTTGCCAGGCATGTCAAGGCTTCACAATTACTGTGCATAGATTTTTTTTTGTTTGTTGCCCAGGGGCACCTCCACATTCCACCTCACAGTACGGTGATGTGAGCTGGATGATCCAAGAGCCAGAGGGGCTGAGTGATGGGTTTCCTCCTCACAACCTGATGCCTCTGGGCAGCAGAACTGGCAGAGAACAAGCGAACGTGGCACAGGAAGCCCCTCCAGCCATCTCCAGCATTGCTCGCCCAGCTGAGCCCCACGTCTGCCCGCTGCTGACAGTGATTCACACAGCGGTACCTGACCTTACTCGCAATGAGCTGCCTCAGCACACACAGCCAACACTTGTGCTGTGACAGAGGAGGGCTCGGGCTGCCTTACCTCCCTGCTCAGCTTGCAAAGCCAGGGCAAGGTAATAAATGAGGGGAACCGGGTTGCATGGCTGCGTCCCTCAGAGGAGAACTGCAAAGCTCTCCTGCACCAGAGGTGGGTGGCCAGCAGGCCCTGCAGCCTGTGCTGCCTGGTACAATATAAATGAACTCCTTCCAAAAAAGCAGGCACACCCCACCAGTGCTTCCAGCCTCCTTCCTGGGAGGTCTGGTGTCTGGGAATACGTGATCCCACAAAAGAAGCTGGAGTCACTTTCCAGATCTATCTGTATCTAGAATATATTTCCTTTCTTTCTTTGGCATTTTATAAATAGTCCAGTCTTCCTGCAGTTTTTTTCCTGACCTGGTGAGTCATCATCAACTCATCATACTCCTCGCTTCACTTAAATAAGAAACTGAAAAGTCTTTTGCATAAATGGAAAAAAATACTAAAAAGATCCCCCCAGCTGCAGATTAGCAACTGACCACTTTAGATGTTTTCCTATGGAAAGGCCTGAAATAATTCCTTCAGTCCCATGGCTGGGAGGGTTACTGTTAAGATGAACTGTTATGAGACACAAGCAATGCTATGCAGGCCAACTAACCCATAAGTACTCATTCTTTCCACCTGCTCTGCTTCTCTCTGGGTACTTCCAGGTGGTAACAATTTCTTTCTCCTTCTTAGTTCCATGATGGATAGTTTTGACCCATGCACTGAGAATTTTACAGGGCTGCCAGTTTCGCCTTTATTTCAGAAAATGGCAAGACTCTTTTTTTTCCAGAGTGGTTTCCTGGTGAAAGGAGATGGAGGTGAACACACTGGCCTCTTGAGCAAGCTGAAAGCATGGAAATCTCACAAGTCACCTTGGTTGTAGCTGAACAAGGACATGAGGTGCCACAGACACTAACGTCTCCCAGGCTTCACAAGAAGAGTCCCAAGTTTTGTACGGCTGCTGAGCAGGGCTGTGGGCCTGGTGAGTGCTGATGCCGGTGGGGAGGGTGAGCCCATGGGTCAGAGTCATTGGCAGATATGGCCAGGCAGCAGCATGGCTCCAACACGGAGTTCAGCCTATTTCAGTGATCACATGGCAAGGCTAAGAGTGGTTTCCCATTTCCAGAGCTCCGCTCTGCATTGCGGAACCTGATAGAGCCAGGAGCCATGGGGTGACAGGATGGCAATCACCTGCCTGGTGGAAGGGCTGTGGTGCCAGTGGAAAGCACATGGCCTAATTCCCAGCAGTGGGAGCGCCTCTCCTGGAGGGCAGCATGTTGTATTCTATATTTCTTTAATTCCACTCAGATTGCACACAATACTAATTCTCTTTTCATTTTGGGGAGGTGGGGCTTGTGCTTTCCACCTGCCTGCTAGGCGATTAAACATTAAAAGCTCTATTTTCCAAGCAGAAGTGTTTAAAGTGTCTGAGGTTGCTGTGCACAGTAAGCACCCTGTGCCAGTCCCCTAGCTATTGCTGCAAAGATCCCAGCCCTCACAGTTGAACAATGACAACAGGACAGAATTCAGCCCAGATGGCATTCATGAAATGAGAAGTTTGTGAAGGCTTAAATTAAAAAAATAGACCTGGCAAATGCCAGTTCCTCCTGAATGTGTTAGAAGCATCCAGGAGACAAGCTGGGCAGGGAAGAGACACTGTATACCTCAAATAGTCAAAGCCGCTTAAGTTTTGCAGAGGCCCTATGGAATATTTAGACAAGACAGCGTGTGCTTGTGCCTTGCTGCAGCTGTTAGCACTTGGGCATTCCCCATGACTGCTGCATCAGTTTATTTGGGAAGTTGTCGCCTTGCAAATACATTAATACCTACTGGAACCTTCTAAGAATCTGAAGTAGCAGTAACAGCAGAATTGTTTTCACCAGACAGTTGCTTTGACTTTCAGAGCAGAATACACAAGCAGTTTTCATCAAAATTATGGTATCCTAACAAAGCTTCTGAATTACTTAATGCATTTTATTTGATTGTTACCTGATTTATATTACCACACAGCAAGTGCATTAGCAAGTTTAGCCCATCTTCTTGTGAGTGAAATGAGATGGTTCAAGAAGTGTTTTTCTCTTGTTTTCTTATTGCTAAAGTATCACACTTTCTTTTGGTGACAGCAGAACACATTCTAGATCCCCATATCCCTAGAAAAGAAAGTGTGGAAGCTCTGTGTGACACGTTTAATTACATCGTGAAACATATTTCAAAACATTTGTTCTAGCTGAACATTTCTCCCCCTGGCCACATGCTCCATAAGAAATAAAGACTTTCCTGCAGAAAATCTGTGGTACAGAACAGGGACCTTGAGCCTGTAATACACATATACATTAATTTATCATTTCTCTCGACCTGATTTTGTGCTCTAACTTTTCTGACAGCTTGTGAGTGTTTCCTTGGTGATTTAAGTTTGTTGCCAAAGCAGACAAATGAATCATCTATTTACAGGAAAAGTAGGGAGATGTCAGGGGAATACCTGATGCTTCTGCATGTGGTGTGCAAGTCCCAGGCCAGCTGATGATAAAGCCCTTCCTTTCAGATCTGAGGAATGTGCCACCCTGTGTCTGCATTGTGGCACCCACTCTGGCACTGAGGCCGTATGGGCTCTCTGCCAGGACCACGGGTTAAGGGTATGTTGAAATAATACCACTGGATGGCAAAGCTCAGAAGTGAAAACCTCAGAAACCCGAGATGGTAGACAGGCTGCCCAGGTTCTTGTTTCAGCTGCATCTGTGGCTCCAGACAAGCTGTCCCAGCTCAGGACCCCTGTTCTTTTAAAACATATATTAGTTCACTCATAAAGCATCCAAGTCTCCCACAAGTACTCCTGCTGTAATGGAAATCATTCTTCTTCAAACCACAAGGGAAAGTGCTTGCTTTTTCCAGCCTTCTCCTGTCTGGCAAAGGCACACTCAGTTCACATGCAGTGTGCTCCTGCACCACAGAGTCCCATTGCTTAGCCCTGGTGGTTTAGGCAGGGGTCGGGATAACCAGACCCTGAGTCCCCCCAGTGTGTGCTGCTCAGCCCTGCTGCTCCTCCTGCAGCAGGAGGGAGCTGCCTGTGCTACTTCCAAGGCAGGCAGGCATTGAAAAGCTGGCTAATGCCTTTTTTTCAGCTTAGACTCGGATCAAATCCCCAAATGCCTGATGTGATTTACAGTTGACTCTCATGGTTAAGCTTTAAAAAGTGGCATGTGAGGTAAATCCCCCATTACAGCTCTGCCTTCAGCTGGAACCAGTCAGAAGCTTACTTCTTGCTGTTAGGTTCTGTATTTAGAGTCAGAAGCTGTATTTTATGTAGCTGCCAGCAGTGGCAGAAGCAGGCATTCCTCTGCAGCCTCCCGCACAGTGCCAGCAGTGGGTGCTCTCAGGGCATCCCCACACACAGCTCCAGAGCAGGACATCACACAATGTAGCACCAACAGCTTTTTCTTCAGAAAACACAGATGGCAGAGATGGCCATGGCATGGAAACTCCCTTTCTTCCACTTCTATTGCACAGCAACATGAGAGAGCTTGTCTGGGAATCTGGATTTAAGTTCAGCAGAGCAGGTTCAAAGCCCACTGCATGCGCTGCCAAGGAGTGCCACATCCAGGTAGGATAACAATGGAGGTGGTACTTCCCTTATGCCCTCCTTACATGGGGCCACAGAAAAAAAACTGGTTCAGTGTGCCAGGCTGAGCTGGCAAGGGGAGCTGGCTTCTAGCCCATTGTCTAGTTGTTGGTGTGGGAGGTTTTCAAACCCAGAGCTGTGAAGATTTTTTTATATTATGCCCACGAAACGTTAAATACCTTGAAGGAAGACAGAGGAGTGAGCCTTGGGCTTCTGGGGAAGCGTCTCTCTTGCATGGGGCTACGATGCTATATTGCCCCCGGAATAAGAAGAAAGGGCCCATGACTCAAGTTTTCCCTATGCAGGGCACTGCGTCTAACAGAAGGTAAGGAGTGCCCTGCCCCAAACACCCCGCCGGGCACAGCACTGAGTCAATAGTAACGCAGTTGCGACAAGTGGGATCCCTGCAGGCAGGAGAGTCAGCGCAGGAGGCAGAAGAGCCCCCAGAACAGCACCCAGCAGCCATCCCAGCACATAGGCAGAGGCAGGCAGAGAAGCTGTGTTGCCGTCCTGCTGCCCAAGGACACCCCACCTCCCTGCCCCCTTCCCTGCAGGAGACAGCTCCAAGGGCAGCAAGGGAAACCCTTAGACAGGAACAAACCTCACTGTACCAGTGCTGCATTCCAGTGGCCCCCAGACAGTGCTGGGGGGGATCCCATGTCCACGCTGTGGGAGTGGCAGTCACCACCTCCATCGGATGGCCAGG